>VZTF01001321.1:2092359-2127919 GCA_013397755.1 Cnemophilus loriae
ATTAATAATATTATATATAATATAATAATAATATAATAATATATAATAATAATATATTAATATTATATAATATTATATAATATATAATATCTATAATTATAATATGTTACATATTTTATATTACATATAATATATGATATGATATAATTATATGTTATATAATATAATTATATATAATTAATATATAATATTAATAATGTATTATTATTATTGTTATTGTTATTATTATTATTTTGGGGGGAGAAACTGTCATTTCAAAGTATAAACTTTTTTAAGTTTTTAAAAGGATACAAGCAATAAACACTGATGCAACATCTATACCACTGCAAAAGCCTCAAACCTTTCTGCAGCATTAGACTGTATTTTGGGTAATTTGCTCTGTAACTGCAATTCTGGTAGGAAATATTTGAGCATTTTCTCAGGAAACTGGTTATCTGTATGGTCCATACCCATGATTAAAATTTCTAGTAGAATATAAGTTTCTTTTGCAAACACAGATTGGTCAATTTTTGTGAATGAGTTTATTATCAGAAGTGAATACAGCTCTTGAAGTTTAGAGTACCAAAACTTTCACAATTACTTAAAAATCTAAGTGGGAGATAGTACATTTCTGAAAGAAAGATTAGTTTGACAGCATTAATCATGCATCAGTGCATCATTCCTGTTTTTGCAGCTACAAATGCATTGTAAGAACATAATAATTATTTGGGATGAACGCACTTATTCCTAAGGGGAAAAAAAATTCTGAATGTTTAAGTTTTTATTTTCTCTCTTCTTTGATAATTGATTAATTTTACTTGGTAGAATTAATTAGTTTTAATTGATCCATTTCTGCTAGTTATTAGTTTGAGGAAGATAAAGGTTCTGATGTTATCCCATTCTGCTCTAGGAATTTAATTTTCATTTTTCCCATTAGTCTTAGCCATGGTGAGCAGCTGACAGTCATTCTTAGAGATCTTTGTTGAAAACAAATGCAATCCAATTATGAGGCTTACAGAAAACCTCCATGAATGCAAGACAAGAACACGCAAGAATATTTCACCTCTAGTTAGAACATACTTGATGGTTGTCAAAAGAACTTGTGCACTGAAATGACACCATCTCTTTCCTTATAATACCTTTCAGATGTGCCATTTAGGAACGTCTCAATGTCTTAATACAAAATATAGGTTATGTTTAACAATTCATCAACAATTGGCCACGTTTTTTTGCAAGTCTTGGAAAGCAGACATTCCTCACTGCTCTCGAAGAACCTATCTCCGTTAAAGTACAAGCTCTTATATAACATTTTTCTACATTAATTATTACTTTATCATCCATTATCTTCTGTTAGACTGCCCTCATTTTATATAACAGATAATACAAAATGTGAAAAAAAAAAAAATTAAAATTTGAATCTCTGAAACTCTCAAGCTACAACTTAGAAGTACTGACCTGAACTACAAGTTTTTAGAAGTCACAGCTGTGCGTAATTTATCTGTGTAAATTATGTGCAATCTATCTCTTGGATGTTATGGAAACTGCATGAATAAGTAAAATTGCGTGACTGGAATGAATGAATGAATGCTAAGTGATAGACACTCCATTCCTGAGCAAGTCTTTATTGCATGCGTCAAGTATGGCGAGGAAGGAGCTGCCAAATGTTGTGTGAGTTGAACCACCGAAGAAGTAAAACAATCCTCTAAAATGTACTGCCTAGTGTCACATCATTATTGTAAAATGGAAATGACTTTTTTGGAGGAAACTCATATCTATGAATTCAATAAGCTTCACTGCATCAGGGGTGACATCTCTGGCAGACGATCTGGCAACACCCTTTGTGTCAAAAGTTCAAAAGCTATTTCAGAAACTTCCTTGAATCCAGTGCCAGCTCCTTTTGCTAACCAACAGCTCCTAAAATAGAGACTAAAACAAAGACTGTTGTTGCACGAAGGCTTTGACTGAAATAAGCTGCTATTTTGATGGTGTTTAGCTGTAATTAGCTATTGGACAAAATAAGAACTTGCCACTAGGTAGGCAAAGCAGGTATTGGAAATGTTTTATACTCAGTATGCAAAGGGGTTCAAACCCAGATTAAACCTGATTTAACACTCACCAAAAACAGAGCATGCATATGTCATAAAATATAGTTACTGTGAAAAATATGGCATTGGATTGTAACTGGATTAGAATCTGATGACTCTTGTAAAGGTCCTCACTCTCTGCAGTGAGAACAAATATGGAGGGCATTATATATGGATTTTTGTGCTTGCTCTAAGCACTAGGCTTTACCAGCTAAGTAGCTGAGCAGAAGCTTAAGCTAAAACTGGTTCTGAGGGCAGCTGGTTACACACTTAAATTTCTGTGGTGTATCTATATCCTAGGCAAACCTTAAAAAAGCACATGAAATAACCTGGTTTTGCTTGTTTAGAAAAGCTCTCTTGCCCAAGGTATAGCCAAACTTAGGTCAGGTAAGAACAACAGAATTGTACTTATTCTCACATAGAGTCATGAGATCTAAAAGTATGATCAATGATTTTTTTAAGAGTACTTTTTATTCATACTTTAGAACAGTTTTATTTTAACAGCACTGTTGTTGGTTTAAGGTCCTACGTGTGAAAATACCACACAGGAATTTCAAAAAAGGCCTCCAATGGATAAACAATAAATCAATTGGACTAAAGGATGAATGTGAGAAGCTTTATAAATTGCTAAATCCTGGGTGAGGCATATGGATGTCCTTGTATGTATTTGGGGGCTAGTTATTCATCTGGAGAACTGCATGAAATGAGTGAAGGAAAAAATAATGTTTATGTGATTTGTGTTTTTCTTAACAACACAGTAAAGTAAGTTAAGCTCCTTACGTCAGCTATTAAAAAATGTCTTCATAGGGAGCCATTGGAGCATCTGATTGTTTCATGAAGTAGCTTTTAATAATATCATAATGGAAAATGAAATTTCTTACCTTTTTGTTTTAAGATCCAACAATTTTATTGATTACAGTAACAAGTCCTATCCTAAAAAATATCCTAAAAATAATCTAGAGTTCATGTTAATGACAATTTGGACAAGAATAGAAAGTTACTTTGCTGGTTTTGGCTGAGGTAGACTTATTTTTCTTCACAGTAGGTGGTATGGGCTGTGTTTTGGATTGTGCTGCAAATTGTTTGCTAACACAGGGATGTTTTCCTTGCTGCTGAGCAGGGCTCACACAGAGTCAAGGCTTTCCTGCTCCTCACCGCACCCCAGGAGCGAGGAGCCTGGGGGGGCCCTTGGAGCTGGGAGGGGACACAGCTGGGACAGCTGACCCCGAGTGACCACAGGGATACCCCAGACTGTATGGAATCACGCTCAGGGTATAAACCCTTCCCAAAGAGGGAAGCAGGGGCATGGGAGGATCTTCTAAATGATGGTGTTTGTCTTCCCAAGTAACTGTTGCAGACAATGGAGCCCCACTTTTCTGGGAATGGCCAAACACCTGCCTGCCCATGGCAAGTGGGGAATCAATTCCTTATTTTGCTTTGCCTGCATGTGGCTTTTGCTTTACCTGTTAAACTTCCCTTATCTCAAGCCATGACTATGTACACTTTTATCCTTCTGATTCTCTCCCCCATCCCACTGAGGGGGCAGCTCTGTGTGGCTGATTTGCTGGCTGGGATTAAACCACAACAATTACTTACACTCACTACTAGTGCTACCCCAAAAATTTTAAATTAGCAAAAGTCCTAGTGACTTTTGTTTCTTTATTGGAACCATTTTTTTATGACTATCTCTAGGACAGGCTAAGAAGTTATGAAGATCAAATGCCACATTGCACTAACCAAGGAAACGATAAATGTAATATCAATGGGTAATGCAGCTGGATAGACAGAGAGGGATGTATTTGGTAGACTGTAGCTGAAAGATACTCAGAAATAAATGAACAGAAAAGGGAAACTTTGAAAAAGCATAACCTGTCCAAGCCAAGACAAAAAGTCATTTGGTTTAACAGCTCGTCCGTTGTAATATCACTATCTAAATATCCCCATGGAAAAAAAAAAAAAGAGAGAGAGAATCACTATTATTTGCTCTCTACAAATAAAGTGATGAAAATTTAAATAGTTAAATAATATCTGCTCTGGCCAGAGCCCTTCCAGTTCACAGCCATTCCTAATAAAACTAAGTATCTCCTCTAGTATCACTGGTAGTATATTAATATTTATAGCTTAGCAAGAAGCATAAAGCTAACAATTGCTTATGGTGCAAGAGACACAGAAAATACAGTGAAAGAAATCTAGTTTTCCTGAACAATAGTTCATATATGAAAACACATTTTCAAGTAAGATTGTTCAAGCAGGATGGAAACATATTCATTATGAAAGTCTGCATAACATTTGGGAGGATTCATTAATTTCCTTTCAGCTTTGAAGGCAGAAGATCCTTCCCATTTTTCCATTGGGATTGAAGCAGTACGCACAGCAGAGGAAGAGAAATTTATAGATTGCTCAGCCTACTTGGACATTCATGGCGTGATGTGAGATGTGTCTGAGGGTGCTGAAGGATACCCTAGGAAGGTTTTTGGCACAGTCTCCCAGAGCTATCTTGTCATCCAGTTGGTGAGTGACAGCTGGACGTGTGGACAGTGAGGCAGGTAGAGAACTGACTGGACTGCCAGCATCCACAGTGCCCGAAAGTCCAGCTGACAATCTGTACACTGTGGTGTCTCTCAGGGATCAGAGTGGGGACTAACACGGAATTGCCTTCATTAATGCAGGTGCAGGAGAGGATGAAATGCACTCTCAGCAAAATTGTGGATGTCAACAAAATGAGGCGCAGCAGTTGATATGTGGGGGACAGGGCTGCTGTCCTGAGGGACTGGGACAGACTGGAGACATGGCTTGATGGGAAACCACTGAAGTTTAGCAAAGGCCTTCCCAGTAAAAGATACTGACACACTGGAATGAGTCCAGTGGAGACCACCAGGATGGGAGGGGATTGGGAATATGGAATACATGAAAAGCGTGCAGAGGTAGGTTTGTTCAGCATTAACAAGAGGGTGCTAGGGAGACACATCATTGCTCTCTGCAACTTCCTGCACTCTGAGACACGCACAGCAACAGACTGACAGGCAAAGAAAGCATGCTGGAACATGGAAATCCTGATTAGATATTAGGAGAAAATTAATTGGTTTTACCATGAGGGTGGTCAAATGTGCCCAAAGAGGACACGGCATCTCCATCATTGAAGGTGTTCAAGACTGTGATTCTGTGTGACTCAACTGGACAAGCCCTGAACATCCTGGTCTGAAGAGAACAACTGTAACAAAGGGGTTAGACTACTTAACCTCCAGTGGTCCTTCTCAAACCAAATTTTTGTATGACTCTGCAGAGCAAAGGATCTTAACAAAAAGAGAAAAAAAAAACCCAGTGAATCCATGATAGTGATCTATAATTTGGTTTCTTTTTTTTTGTTTATTTTTCTTTTCCTCCAAGTCACTATTACACTAAACATTAGTCCGAGCCTTTATTCTTACATAAAACATTCCTTTATTCAAATGTAATGAAAAGCTCATTATGACTTCCCAGCTACCAGTGCAAACAGTGTACTTAGCCAAACGGTAATTGTATCGGTCTTCCTTCTCTTCCAATACTGCTCTGAAAGTTGTGCCCCTCAAATGAATAATTACCTACAGAATAATTAAATGTTGCTGATATGGTCTACCCATCCCACTTGTACATAGAAACAGCAAAGTCTGTCTTCCCTGAAATCTATCTCCGTCATGTTGGATAAGCTTACTGCCCATCACACGGCTGGCATCGATCCCTACTCAATTACAGATGAACACAGCACCATATTAAAAGACAAATAAGGTTTAATTTTAATCACAGACAGCCTGTAAGTCCATGTTCCATTATAGATTAAAAGAACCAATTATTTTTAAAAGTAAAGATTTAATGAAAGGCCTTACTAATATATGGACACATTGCTCCCTCTGCATTCTAAGTCAGACTCTGCAGTAACAGTTGAAATTGCTGCAAGCAATACAAGCAAGGCATGGGGATGCAACTTGGAGAAGAATGTTTTTCCTTCAGATACAAATTCACTTGCTCAACAGGGTTTCTTTTGCAAGATTTCTCTTCCAAAAGAGTAAAATCAGACCGTTTATAGTCAACAAATTAACTCTGCGGCCAGAGTTTTATTGTTACTAAGACAGAGTAAATGCAAAATAATTGCATTGAAGCAGGCAGAAATTCCACACTAATGGCACCGAATGCTGCTGAAATCACTTTATCCCAGACTCAAAAGGTAGTTAGGAACCTAATTCTCATTTGAATTCAATGGGAGCTAGGCACCTACACATCTCTGAATCTAGACATTATAGCCTTCCATCTGCAACAGGAGCTGGCTTGCATAATTAACGCCAGAATCTAGGGCATCGGAATTCTTATTTTCTTACTATTCATTCTTTAGTACTAGTTTCCAATTTTCCTTGTTTATTGAGGTAGTATAATGTTCGTGAGACTGTGAACTAAGAAAATTATAGCTCTATAATGTTGTTGATATTAGTCCTGAGAATGCAAAGATAAAAACATGTATATTTTAGAGAGACACCTACAAACTGGGTAATCAGACAATGCTGTTAATAGTGCTATAAATGCAATTTCACTTGTACAGGGAAAGCACCAGAGGTTATATATATATACATATATATATATACAAAGTTAAAATCCCAATTTTTAAAGCTGCTTTTATATAATGCCATGCTTTTTTTTAGGAATTTCACATATACCGTTCAACCAGAAATGCTTTAATGCATGGTAAAGTCTCTTCAATTTCTAAATTTGGACATACCTTCTTTAGAAGGGTTAAAATTAAAGCACTATTTACCAACAGACAATTATATCAATCTTACAATTACCATTCACAGTTAAAACCAAAAAACCCAAATCAAAACAGGACTCCCTTGACTAGAAAGAACCTGTATTTTATCTGCCCCCCTTATCTTTGAGGAAAAGTGTACCAAATAAAACACTAGTTAGGTCTGTAGCATGAGGATCTCAGAAAAGAAATGCAGGCATTTCTGATATATTTTAAGTATCTCATATCAAAAGATCTCTTAGAATACTTATGATGATGAACAAAAGAGTTGGGAAACCTTCTCATCTGCTTATACTCAGCCCTTGCTGTTTTCATCCTGCTAAATTCCTTTTGGTTTTGTCCTCACTGATCCCTGAAGGAAAAAAAAATCTCCAGCTTCTCTCCACTTGTTAGATATTCACAAAGAGAATACGGGAGAACAGCAAGCAGGTGCTCCAATGGAAAACAGCTCCTCACAAGGCAGGTGCATCGCAAAGATTCGGCTTCAGAAAACAGCAGCTGTGTTCTGGGAGTGTTCCCACCTTCCACACACACTCTTACATCCACACAATTAACAGAAATGAGAAACTGAATTTACCAGGCCTAGGGATAAACAGGATTGTGCAGAACCAAACCCCCACTTTCAGGCTGGAATCCTATTCTTTTTCATTTTTAAATGTTCTTTTAAATACAACAAATCCCGATTTTTAGGTATACGACCAAATTCTTCCAACATGTTCCGTGAAATATCTTAAAAGGTACACGAAATCAAGACTTTGTTAAATCCCTGCACAGAAAACCTATGAAAACAAGACAAAACAAGATTCACACCGAAACTCCTGTCTTAGCATATCTTTCATTAGCAGTATGAGGATATAAGAGTTCTTCGACAGAAGCAAAAGGTTTCACAAAAATATTTAGAATATGCAAAGGTACAGATCGTTCTCTAGCTGATCTAATACCAGGTCAAGTCAAGACACGGAATACTGGTCCAACTATGATTTTAAATCAACACAATTATTTTCCTATATTGGCACCAAATATATTGTACATTAAATACATTATCACTTAATTCCATAAACTTTCTAATCCATTGTTATCTATTCTAACTTCTGTCAGGGACTTCTATAAAGAAGAAATATGTTTTACACAGAAGAAAAAATAGAGAATATTTCCAGGGTTTTCAAAAACCACTTATGTGCTTGCTATACATTGGGAAGTAGAGCCTTGTGCGTTGGAAATACAAGCTGATGGCTCACACTGAAAATGTCACCTGCTATTTATTGTCATGGTTTCTTCTTCAGGTTCAAAGGCCTCACCAATATGTTGTAGCAGAAAACTATCTGGCCACATTGTCTGCTAAATCCTCCTATGTATTTCTTCTCTGTAAGCAGAACACTCTTCAAAATCTGCACACTGGGTTCTAGATTAAACTGTTATAAAATGCACCTTTCTAGGGGCCACTGAGTAACTTTCGCATTCTGTGCTGGTTTTAGCTAGAGATGATCTGAGTGAAGGTATTTTGCAAAAGAATTAGTCCTCCTCCAGAGTATTTGCAGCAGTGACAAATAAGATTTTCTGTTATTAGCTATCACAAAATCTGGCACAGCATTATTTGCAGAGTAATAAATGTCTTCATTCTCACTGTGACACACAGCACTGAGACATTTACATGAGACTGCTGTTGTCACAGACAGTAATTAGGTGCTTGATTCTGCCATGGCCTTTCAAAAGGTCTTGGGTTCCTCAAATTCATGCTATGGTACATACATATATATTACTTTGAGAAAATTTTACAAGCATAGTACTGTAATATGCAGAGCTATGCGTATATGAACTTTCCTTTGAACAATACCTCAATATAAAAAACAGTGCACTCAAAGTCTGAAATACTTAATAAAAATAGCCAGTTTTTATAAGCATAATTCTAAAATTAACGGAGTAATTTTAGCTGCATAATCATACCCCTGAAGGGATGCAATAAAATATAAATTTAATCAAATACATTTTTAGAATACGCTTCAAGCTAGTGCATGTACAATTTTGATCCAAATATCTAGTCATGAGGATAATATCAGACCTTTAATTATAATTTCTATTATAATTGTTCGATTGAAGAAAATGTAGCCAGTGCCCTTACCTGCAATTATGCACACACGGTCTGTGGAAAGAGTAGATAAAGGCTCTCCTGTGAACCGTACCTTGCTGAGCTAATTCACCCAACAGGTTTAATTCTGTTTGCCCTCAGTCTGCCTTTGCAGTGATTACATCTAAATGAAAAGACAAGAAAACACCAAATATAAAAAAAATCATTAGATTTATTGCCTAAATTTTCAATTTGACTTCTATTTTTGAACGATCGGAAAGTCAGGGTCACAGAAAGCAAGTTGCAGGAAAAAGTGTTTGGTACTTTCTGATGGTAGTGTGTATGAATATCTCATCCAGTGGCTAAAACGTGTGGCCTCCCCGAGAATCACTGCAGTGCTCACCTGGTGTTCTGTGATAGGTGCCTCGTATTTCATGCCTAATATATTGGGATTTATAAACCCATAAAAAAAGTCTTTTTGGGAATATCTAATGTTAACATTGCATGCTGCTCGTCAAAGTTAAATACTCTTTTTAGGCTGCAATTTTAAAAGGTTTTCTGTGGCACAATGATCTGAGGGAATACCCAAATGCTTATTTTAAATATCTATATGCTAATACATAAGTTCCGATATTATAATATACATCATCTTCTAATATTTATTTCAACGTAGCTTCTGCAATGCACGTGGAGCTTTGGAACCTGCACTGCTGGCTCTGTTACCAACGTCCAGAGGATGGCAAAGCTTTGCACAGGAGGGATGTGTGGATTCAGCAGTCCCACGTGTCCATCCATGAGACCCTGCTTAGAGGAAGGAACTAACCCTGGAAATATCTCAGTCTCTTATGTTGTGTGTGTTAAGGAGCAGCAGGATTACATCTCCACACAGTGCACCACTTATTAAAAACAGATGCTATAAACACACTGGAGCTGTTCCAGAAACAAAGTAGGCATAAGGCTTCCATCAAATGGCCCAGGACTCCCCTCTGCCCATCCACTCCACAATATAGGTACTTCTCTGGAAAAAGTCAACTCCCTGCCACATTTTATAGTTGCTTCATATTGTCCAAATCATTGTTTACAATATTGTTTTTATTGTTGCACAATAAAATTCAACCCAGTAAATGGCCAAAAATCTTCTTCCAGTGAATTCTAAGCTACACAGTGTAATGTGTGGATAGAATGTCAATTCTTTTGAACATGAGCCATATATGGAAATTTACATGGAGCCTGCACCTCCCCCAGAATCTACCTTGACCTTGCAAACTATGAAATTGCTAGCTTAATCTCCTGGGGAAATCATAGCAATAAGTGCTAGGCTATTTAAAAGTACCATACAATAAATTTCAATCCAAAGACCACAAATAAACAAACAAAAACCAGTACGTCTTTCCAGTAAACTCCAAACACACTAGTCTATCAATTAGCCCAAAAAGGCCCCTGAAAGAGGGCCTGGAGTGGTGATTACGCCACGTATCAATAATCAGATTAATTCATTCAATTAATCAGATACATAAGCATGAAATAAACAAAATATGGAAAAATACAATAAGCACACACAACCACATTGGCCTCTCAGGCAAAACAGTGTCATGTAAGGATTTTTTTTTCCATCACGTGACCCGTTATGCAGTACTAATTCCATCATCTCCCCATCTTGCTGCCTCTAGACACTCAACTGCTATGGATTGCTTGCTTTCCCTGAGGCTGCTGATACATTTATAATAAGCACGGACAAACCTCAAAGCAATGAATCCCACCCCCTTGGTGAATTTATCTTAAACAGAAAATGTTAGCAAAAACCCCAAATATCTTATTTAAAAAAATATCAAAGATGTTCAGCTCAGTTTCTGAAAAAAATATTTTGCAATTGGAAATCAGCCTGGTTTAAGCCAGATATCATGCAAATGTCCAGCTTAAACTCCTTTATGTTCTTTATATGGGGATTTAAAAAGTACAACACCTTTTACACAAGTCCATTTAAATGATCTGGGCACCAAGCTTTTTGCTTTCTGAATTAATTCAAACTTTAATATGTGACTACTTGTGATAATGCCATGAATTATATGTAAACCTTCATCATACATATGTGAGTGGACAGTGCCAGAATTTAGTCTTGTTCTGTCACTGTTCATGTAACTTCAAATTTGCAAAGAGACGTTAAAATATTTGCTCTTTTTTTCTGAATACTTTCCAAGGCCAAGGCATACCACTGTAAAATTATAGAAAATGGAAAATTTCCAGACCTTCTACAAAGACATGCAGCACAGTGACTTTAATGAAGATGTGCTAATTGTCATGGAGGTATTCAAAAGGTTTATCTCTTTATTTAGATAACAAACAGCTTGTACCAGAGCGACCATATGTTGAGGTAGATTCCTATCAAACATTTTATCTTCAACAATTCTAACACGCTCAGCACATCAGTGGTGCAAACCATGATGTTAACTCCAACAATATTGATACCTATTTCCAAAACATTAACGACTTACACTGAAATCTAATCCTCTGAATTAAGAGGAGGCTAAATTCCTTACATCACAATTTTCCAAGACATACATGAGGAACATCCACCCTCACATGAGCACATTACATCACACATGTCTCAAAATGAAGAGCACCAACCACTGGGATCATCAGAACTCATGGAGTAAAAATAGCTTTATGGAGCTAAATCACTCATTCAGCATGAATGTTATGGGAATGTTCCCTGGCTGGTTTGGGCTTTCTTTCATATTATTATTTTATTTTCATTCCATAGCCATTACACTGACAAGTTACATAATACAAGCTATAATTGCCATTACAGTATATTTAAATTACAATGTAGATTTTTTTTCTGCTGCAGTTCAACTAGCAGCACATCTGGCTGCTTATCTCTCCTAACAGTGACCAAGAAATCTGATCACAAACTTTTCTGAACTGTTAATATTGGAGGAAAGCCTTACTGTAATTCTGAGCAGACATATTATTTACTGTGCAAATCAGAGTACTCAAACTGATCACTGATTCCACATGCACATGAAAAATACATCATAGGCTTTTATGTACTTTTTCTGCATGTGCAGAAAAGGAAAGTTTTGTCTAATACCTCCCAGGACTCTCGCTTTCATTGGAGCTTCACGCAGCCTTAAGTACCAAATACACACCCTGGATCATTCCCCTCTCCAGCTCAAGAGAGGGGAATGCATCCTCAAGGAATGGATGTCACAGAAAGATTCTCTGCCTTAAAAACGGTCTCCATTTTACAGGAACATGAGTGAAACCCACAGTCAATTACGGGGACAATATACAGCAGCTTATCCATGATTACCACAAAGCAAGCTCAGCCAAACGTGATCCTCAGAGTTTGGGTAGAAAAACACAATAAAACAGCCCACTAAGAAATGTTAAGTCTCCTTTCCATGAATGCACTAGTTGCATTTAAATAAAATCAGATATAAGCAGTAGCTGCAGAGGTGGAGAAAGCTCAACGTTATTAGCATTTCCAAATGTTACCAGTGTTAACAAATTCAAGTATTTATGAGGAAGAATATAGGGGGAAATGTCTGCTAGGGTGCCTTTTATGACACACAGAGAATAGATCCATAGGATACAAGAGAATATTAGAAATTCAGGCATGTCAGTGCCTGACAATAACATAAACAAGGGTGTACAAAAAAGTAGTCAAATTAGTACTACATGATAAACATATTTGCCTCTTTTGGTCTTAGAATTATTTTCCTATTGAAAGAGTGGAAAATAACTGAACTCCTGAGATAAGCTGAAGGTTTGGTCATTTCCCCTGCAAAATTTGTATACTCAAAGTATTTCACACACACTCTCACCTTTTCTGATTTTTTTTTTTTTTTTGGCTGTTCCTGCTTTTGTTCACTGTTGATAAAAGAAAAGGCTAGCAGTTTATCTACAGCAAGAATTTACAGCTGTAGCAACACTTCTAGGTCACCAGCTTCAGCTTGCCAGGCTGACACAGTAAACTTATGAGTGCCAAAGGCATGGAATCCAGAAATTCCCAGATTTAAATGAAAAAAGAAAAAAAAAAGAAAAAAAGAAAAAAAAAAGAAAGGGAANAAAGGAAAGGAAAGGAAAGGAAAGGAAAGGAAAGGAAAGGAAAGGAAAGGAAAGGAAAGGAAAGGAAAGGAAAGGAAAGGAAAGGAAAGGAAAGGAAAGGAAAGGAAAGGAAAGGAAAGGAAAGGAAAGGAAAGGAAAGGAAAGGAAAGGAAAGGAAAGGAAAGGAAAGGAAAGGAAAGGAAAGGAAAGGAAAGGAAAGGAAAGGAAAGGAAAGGAAAGGAAAGGAAAGGAAAGGAAAGGAAAGGAAAGGAAAGGAAAGGAAAGGAAAGGAAAGGAAAGGAAAGGAAAGGAAAGGAAAGGAAAGGAAAGGAAAGGAAAGGAAAGGAAAGGAAATGAAAGGAAAGGAAAGGAGAAAAAACAAAGGAGTGGAGCATAACTATCATGCCAATTCCTTTAGCTACCAGACTATAAATTTTGCAGGAGTAGGAGCTCCACCCTCTTTTGAAACTTTCACAATACACTGAAAATTTATGAAGATTTAATGGGAGAGAAAGACAGAAGCTGACAGAGTGCAAAAATATCTTTTCAGTTTACAATACCTTCACTTGGGAAGCCTGACAGGCTGTGGTCCATATTCAACATTAGACAGTCAATATGGATTTTGAAAACAGAGAGAAACCCCTTTTCTTTTAACTAAAATTCAGATCCCTGGGTCCCAAAATTTCAAAGATTTTAAATCATTGCAGTCTGAAAGAAGGCCACTGTGCTTCACAAAGGGGCAGAGTAGAAAAGAAACTCCAGATCTACTGAAAGGTTTAAGAACTGTTACCAACAGGACTGAAGATATTCTGGGTCCAGTTATTAAATATATAAATGATGGATAACCATCTGGGTGAGTTCTGCAGCGTCTCAGTCCTTTATTTAGGCAGTTTAGTTTTAATCATTTGTGGGAAACAGAAACTTAATAATGGAGACTTTTGGTCTGGCCATCAAAGATTAAACAATTTTTACAAGCCTAAGTATCACAAATTCCATCTAAAAATATACACTTTTAATACTGCAAGTTTTCAGCCTGTCCAGCCATTTATTGAGTGGCACTGTATACTCATAAACTCCAGATATTTTAAAATCCAGAAATGGATTTTGATCAAAGCAAAGCTCTAGATCAAAAAAGAAGTCCTATGCCTGTGGTTTTTGGTATGAGAAATGTTGAAGGATAAACGTGGCCATTCAGGATTTCTTCTTATATAAATTCAAAATTGATCTACATGGAAGATCATTTAGAACACAACAATGCTAATAATGCAAAGAACTGAATAAAAATCCATAGTCACTGTAAAAATTCAGCTTAAGCTGACTTGGCTGGTGAGCTTCAGTGGCACTCTGAAAGGCTAAGCTGCAAATGAGGCAAACCGATAGGAATGAAAATTCCTAAGAAAAGTGATTTTTTTTCTCAACTCTGTCCAGTAACAAGGAGGTGATTCAAATTATTCAGCAGATGGCTCAGATGTAAGAACAGCTTGGTAGAAGCAGGACAAGGCTAATTAGAGTATTATGCCTGTGCCTCGTCTTTATTTTCTACATCATTCCTTCTCCCCTCCCGGAGAGCGTATCCAGCCTCTCCATTTCTCTTTCAAATATCACCTTAAATCTTAGCAATGCTCTTGTGCAGCAGCACCCCAGAGAACTGCAGAATAAGCAGGAGGTTGGTGCTAAGCAGGGAGCCAAAAGGCAGCGTTTCCCTCCGGGCAGGGGTGCTGCTCTTTCCAGTTGCCCACAGGGAAGCTGCTGCTTTGCTGCATTCACAGCTGCTCAGCTTCAAAGCGCCTGTAAATACCCTGAGAATGTTCATGCAGATTGGTGACCACGTTTCTATGCACTGCCACCTAAATTAAAATCACGTGAACACTGTAAGATTGAAGGCCATAGATTTCACACCCCCAGTAAGATTGGACTATCAGAAGGATATTTGCATTGGAATGGGTAAGATTACTGACATTCATGAGGTTGAACACCTGTACCAGAGAACAGAAAAACCATTTTGTCTTGTGATCTAAGTCAAACTCATACAAGCAATAAGTACTATCCTGCTTTGAGCTTTTTTTTTTCCTTTTTAAGTTATCAGGGAAAAAACCAATGTATCTGCCTATGTGAATGAATAACTACTCCCCTATTTTACGAATAGATCATGTTGCTACATATGGCAGGAATTACTGTCCATCTAATGCAGAAATATAAATAGTATGAACCTGAGTCCACCTATTAGTTTCTTTGCTCATACAATTTCAAGTGTGATTGTTACTTTTGTTTCTTGTCTAAACTGTATCAAGCAAAGCAATAGGGACTTTTTATACAAATCCTTTCTATTTAAGATAATCTAAATATGTATTGCTTGAAAAGACTGCCACCAATGCTACCTTAGCATAACATAAATGGGGACAAGAATACACCAAGGCCATTTACCACTGACTTTTTTTTCTCTTAATAGAATATACTGCAATCATATCTGTGCAGAGCCATTGTGAGATATACAGTGTTACAAGACTTCTTGGCTATACATTAAGAGAGCATCAGTAGAGCTGAAGAAAACAAATGTGAACCAGGATACCTGGATGACAAATAACTTTTGTTTATGGGACATGAATTTATTGTGGCATACATAAATAAATTAGTAAATCACACGTAGGGAATTTTTAGAAAGCAGGGTTAAAACAATATTTATTACTGATTACAAGCTTAAACTCCAAGTAGACTTGTACTAACAAATTTTCTAAAGCCTCCTAAAGGAAACGCAGTTAGAGCTTAAAACGTCCCCAGCATCATGGAACAGTAACCTGCAGGTGCAGAGGCCAGGCATGTATCACCTACCCTGACAATGCTTTTGCACAGGAGAAATTGCTAAGACAGAGAAGTTAGCAGAGTAGTGACGAGATGTTCAGATTTCTCTTTGCTGCACTCCACCACAGACATGGATGAAACAGGGACTGGATGCAACCATCATAATAATGTTCAATACACGAGTGGTTTTAAACTGTTCTTTGGGATCTGTGGATCTCAAGGCAGAATAAATATCTTCCCTTTTCTTAAAGAAGCTGTTTTTGGCTTAATGAGATCAAACTCTAAGTAACATTTTTCTTTTTGTTTCTTAAAACCTATGCAGGTGTTTGAAGTCACCCTAAGTGGCTTCAACGTCAGCAAGTCCCTGCAGAATTTTAACAGGGACACAAAGCAAAAGTGGCTGTAACAAGCCCAATGAAATAACCAAGTCCACAGCTCAGACAAGGTGCACACTCATATCAAACTGTAATACTAATTATAAATATTAAATAATAATATATAAATAATAAATATACAGTATTTACTGATACTGTAAATGTGTTCCAACACATTTTAAGCAAAACTTCAACCATCATATTTAGCAAATGTATTATTTATATTCAGTGTTTAAGCTGCACCCATGCTCAGCTAGGTCAACATAGTTTTGTGCACAGTCTGAAAATTTATATGTAAAAATCTCTATATAACATATATATAATAATGCAAAGAGACCAGACAGCTTTATCTTATTTTACATCAGATAATATAACTTCCAGCAGTGATTGTATTAACATACTGTTTTTAGGCAAAGAAACTGTGAAAACCACCATGTAAATGGAAAGAGTTTTGTACCATATTTTTAGAAAAAAATTCTAGACAGCGGGCAATCAGTAAAATGAAATAATTTGGGGATGTTTTAATCATACCATCTGGGTTGCAGAACTAACGAGCAAAAGAGTGTTCTTATTAGTGTCTCTAACAGTAATTGTTATTTTAATTGGCTGAAATAAACTCTGCTGCCCCCAGGCCAGTTATAACACTATGTTGGTGTAGACCTGCTTTCCTTTCAGAAGGTAGAAGTGCAATGGAAAACTGCCCTCTGAATAAGTGAGAAGCTAAAATAGAGCAGTTACTAATTTTCATAAAGATTGTTTGCAGGGTAAAAACAAAACAAAAAAGCCACACCCTAAAAATAAAATTAAATACAATATCATAAATTTTCCTGGGCACTAAAGCTTTCTGGTATTACACAACATTTTAATCATGCATCTGGCATGAAAATTAATGGAGAAAGTATGGTCTTGTAACTACTTCATCTTCTGGCTCTTCTGACAAGAATCCCATGTAGGTGATAATTATAATGTATCATTTGGGTGATTTAAAGTTTATTGGAAAGAGAGGACATTAAAAACAATTTTAGAAACTGATATTTTACAAAATATCCTTGACCATCACATTCAAGGTAGAATCAAGGTCCCTAACCAGTTAGCCACAAAAATATTTACTTAAGTGAATATTTGCATCTAAATCAAGCAATATCAAAGTCTTAATGTGTTAATAAAGGAACCATCCTTGGTGCTTATCTCACTTTGCTCTGTGGAACACAGCCACAAAACACCTGTGCCGAAAGGACTCAGGGCCCCGTCTCGCACCTCCCCAACACCCTAATCCCACTTTTTGTGAGGGCATGTTTTACCACCCTCTTGAAACTGGAGCACCAGTCAAATTAAAGATTCCCTACTGATCAGAAGAACATTAACCTAACAAAAGGAGTGAATTCAGACTTTGTAACAACAACTCACGTCCTTCCACTACAAAGTGAGGCTTTTTCACACCTGGACTGGAAGCGAAAATGCCCAAACAAAGGAAATCTTTAAGACACTGTTCAGCATTTGCAATCAGATATTCCACGAGGCTCTCCACTCAGCAGGGTTGCTGCTGTGTTTTCCATCCAGGGATGGTTAACTGTCCCCAGAGAGTCCTACGGTGCCTTAGGTTGTTATAAGCACAGACTCCTTTCTGATTTCCAGCCTTTAAGTACCCTGCCTATCCAAGTAGTTGGGCCCTTTGTAGGCAGCAGCATCTTGTCACATTGCAATTGCTTCAAACTTGAAAAGAGTTGGGCTAGGTTAATTCTGGATATGAGCAAATACACCAAAAAGAAAAAAATATACAAGGTATTTTTGCATCAAAGGCAAGGCAGAACTTAGGTGTCCTTCCTGCTCCTGTGTCTAAAACCAGTTGTTTACACTAACTTCACTAGCTTCTATATTTAACTGGGTCCTGGTCTCTTCGTTGGGGATAATGATACTAAAACACCTGGAGGATTTTGGTTAACACTGATTTACCTGTTGAGAGAAAAAGCTTTTTCTGCAGGAGATTGTAGCTGTATGAGGTCTCCTACAGACTGTACCCTCCTGAAGGACTTCAGGACTTCCTGCTATTTCATTTGATATCTTCACCTCCCAATGCTTAATAACAGTATTTTAAGGGATCAGTAAAAAAACAAAAGTTGTTTTTTTAACACGAAATAACTTTAGTAATGTCACCTTGCTGCTCATTGCCTTTGCCATATTTTAAGGTATAGAATAGACAAACTGTGCCTAGCCAATTTAAAAACGGGAAACCAAGATTGTATCCTATTTTGAAACGTTGGGTCTCGTTATCAAGGAAATAAAAATAGAATTTACATTTTAGAGGACTGAGCTTTGAGATAACTATGGTTGAATGTCTCATACGTTACAGTACTTATGTTCTGCCTTTATAAAACAATAGCAGCTACTATTTACAAGTTCAAGATTTGCCAGATTTTAGCAACAGCAGTAGCCCCACCTTATGTTTATATCTTTTGTTTAATGGACTTACACATACATTTTGGCTCCATGCTTCCATTATAAAAAAAAAATAATAATTCCAAGAACAAATGAGTTTGGCTCAATTGGAAAGACAAGACATACCTTTTCTCTGCTTATAAGCTTTGTATCATCAGACAATCCAGGGTCTTGCCTGGCCTTGTTTGTCTGGCAATTAGGTAATTGTTCTTTGAATTAGATTTAGTTAGTTTTAATTTCTAGCGATGACAGGTAGTTATTCACCGTGGAGTGAATGAAGCACCATTCCAGCAGAAGTGTACTGAGGAGGAGGACTCAGGCAGCACCAACAGAGGCCCCAGGACATAACCACAAATCACAAGGATCAGTCCTGGAAGACAACATTCTTTTATTCCCGTGAAACCAGTTTGAAATGAAACAAAGCAAACAAAAACACTGAACAACGGGAACTAAAGTAATACATAAGCAGACTATATTTTATAAAAACAAACCAAATTCACCCTAAAACTGGGAAGAAAGAAACTGCAAATATCAACGGGTTCCCAAAAGAAAGAAGGAATCCTTCCTCACTAACTTTTTCACAGCCCTCCCAACAAAGGCTTCAGGATGCTGACAGATTTTTGTAACCCCTTCCTCCCCCTGATGGGGACACTGATGTCACCCCCGGTACCCAGGGGGACATCCTTGTTAAAGTTTACTCTGATTTACCATTCTGAACAACAGATTTCCAGAAAATAGCTCTCAAAACAGGAAAAAAAAAGCTGAATTTAAGTTATCCTGGCTCTTCTTATGGATGCTCGTTTTTTAACCCCTGCTGATTTACCCTTTTTCATCTGGAGCAGCTTCTTTACTATAGTCAATGGTGTCATGTGGAAACATTAGGAACAGATGTGGGTGATTAATAACTGTAGAAAAGCTAAATTTTTTATGATAGACCACATAAATCTTTCGACTATGAGATGTCAGCTCTTCAGTCTGTAGCCTTTGTATAGTTTTTCTTAGGTGTTTGTTGCTTTTTTTCTCCTTTGAAGTACTCAGATGATAAGATACTAATTATGATGATGCACTAATTATCAGAGACCTGCAGCATTAAAGACTGATATTTATTGCCTTTCTTAATTTCAAAACTCAAGAAAAGTCCTTACAGTCAAATTATCATGACAATAAATACATAAGTAATACTATTTGGAAGATGTTATTTGCAAAAAAACCTTTTATTCAGCACAAATTTTTTATGTAAAATGTTTTAAAGCTACTGGTACAAGGGGAAATTATTTCCCTTGATAGTATTCTCAAATGTCCACAAACAAACAACTTGAGAACATTAAACCGAAAAAAATTTCAGCAAAATTACTAATTTTAAAACAATTTCAACTAAAACTTATCTTAAGCTTCTCTCTATCTGGAATGGTACTTAAGCCTGGGCTTAAATCATACTGAAGTTACCCTGTGGCTGAATAATATCCTTGCACACTTCCTGAATGAGCCTGGAGGAAGTGATACCAACTGAACAGATCCTGAGATCCAGAAAAATAATTGCTGTTTTCTGCAGTCAGGACACCCTCGTCACATCCTCTATTAATCTGAAGCTATGAAACACTAATATGAACTAAATTTTACAAGAATAACCCTACAAATCCTACTTCTTTACCTTTTGTAAACAAAACCTATATATTTTTTTTTTTTACTTAAGAAAGAACCATAGTAATATCTGCATGTAAAATGTGAGCTTCCCAGAACCTATATTAAATTAAATATTGACTTACCAAGCACTATGCCATTCATTATTTACTTTACTCAGTCTGTGGGATTTATTAAAAATTTGATAAGAATGGCTACTGGTAAAATCCCTCCAGGTGAGCTCCCTAGCCAAGCCAATTATGAAATAAGTAAACCTACAGTTACTAAAATAAAATGACAGTATTCAACTTTAGCAGTTGGTGATATTTTAAAACGACGCTTTGAGACACTTACTTGAAATGAATTAGGTGCAGTTTCATATAAAAAAATTTAAGATTGCTTTTATTCTGTTATTTGCCAGACCTTTCTGCTCCCCTCTGCCCTTTTCTAAAAGTTGATTTCTCATTTTATTAAAAGCGGTTTTTTTCCCTGTATTTCAAGAGTTCTCTTTCCCCTGTTATGCTCTCTATTTTAAACCTGCCCGTACGTATCTGAGAAGTGCTAGTCAGAGTGCTACAGACCAGCCTGCAAGTAACTGTGAAAATACTGTTAAGTGTGAAGACAAGTTTATAGGGAAAAGGACATTTCCAGCTATCTTTTTCATTGGTGCTAATGGTGAGAGTGCTACAATGTGTGCAGGAATGAGTTTTGCATTCAATTTGTTATGTATGCAATTCCATGGACACACAGTTCAGGCCTGCATAAGTCTCAATGTCCCTAATTCAGATTTCCCATTAAACCCTAAGCACTGCACATTAAAGGAATGACCAAAAGCATTCTAAGTATTGGTAGCTAAATAAAAAAACACAGCAGGGGAGTAAGAGGTACAGAATCCACAAGCATCCTCTTTTCGTTGTTGTTGTTTTCAGTTAATAGATTATTTTTGTTATTAAGTCAATAGATAATTTTTAAAGCTGTGGGGGAATACGATACTGTGGATTACCCACCCTCCAACCTTAATTTCTTTGATGTTTTGTGAGCCTGTGGTTGCCTTCCAACAGGGATACACTTCACGTGGTTTTGATCCCCAGACTAGGTCAGTAACGTTCCAATATACAGAACCTGTAAATCACGCAGGGAAAGAAATATTACAGCCTCAAGCATTAACTGGTCACATCCTTGCCTTGAAAGACTACAGCTAGTTTGAAAACAGAAAATTAAAGTCCATGAAACTTAACTACTAAGAAGGTTCTGAGAACAGAGAGCTTGCCAGACCTTGAACCCACCCAAACCCAACGTTTGTGATTTACCCATGAGTACACCGAAATATCCCGTGGGAAAACCACCTTAATCCAGGTCACCATTAGAGCACTCCTTAAACATCAGCCTCTACCTCTAACACCGATGAGTGTTCCTGGGAGGAAAAGGACTTTCATTCTCAAACAGGTCCCTGTGGGACCGAGGATCCATGCTGAAGTCACCAGCAGGATGTGGTGACATTTTGACAGACACCCAGCCCGTGCCGCAGAGCTGGGGCAGGGGATGCACGCACAGGGCACAGAGCCATCAGTGGGTGAAAAGCTCTTGTTCCCGAGCTGCTGCCTCGCTCTTAGAACCAGCCTGGTCTGAAAAACTCTGTTTGCTCTGGCATAAAAACTTTGCTTAAGCTTTACAGAGATCCAGAAGAAAGCAAACAGCATGAGAAGCTAAGTTCATGACTTTTCATTATGTTTGGATACACTACTAATACAAGATTTCTCGACAGAAAATCCTCCACAACATCATATCTATCAATACCAGCACTCAAACACTAATTCTATCAACAATAAAAGAGTGATCACAATCTTGCACCTGCATATAAAGAGCTTATGGGCTTTTATTTGATAATGAGTAGCAGAGGTGGTGTGGAACTGCAAAAAATGTCTCTCTAGGAGACAGCTTAAGAACTGACATCCCTGTAATCATAACTGGGGGGGACAGTGGTACGTTTTTTTTTAATCAGTGTGTGTGGGAAGGAAAGAAAATGAAACCTCACATATAAGTACAAACCCTACTTAGATATTAATTCTGGGTCTCGCTACGCAGTGGACAAGACCAAAGATTTGAATTTTAATAACTGCTCAGTTAATTTTAAAATGTTTTGCTAAGTTCAATATTATTTACCATGTCAGCATCTTACAACAAGGAGATGAGGACTAGAGCTTAGCCTTACTCTCGTACCAGCATAAAATCTACACTTTAATTTTCTTAATACTGAGAAAAGGAACAGGAAAACAAACCAATCCTTTCAAAATCTGAACATTTTGATTTAACCCTTGTGCTTTTATTTTAAAACATCCACATGAGTTATGTTCTTCAAAAGTAGTACAGAGCTTTCATAAAATATAATCAAATATTTCTCAAGACTAAAGAAATTACTGAACTTAGGGCTGAAGTGTAATCAAAGGATGGGCATAAACAAGAATCTTGCTAACAGGAATTGGGAATGTTGGGAATAATTCTTGATTCAATACACCAACGCACTAGAGAAAAAACAAGACTGAATCCTCTTCCTGTTTTATTTCTTTTTGCTTGTGAGGAAACACTCCTTCCTACAGAATTTTTCTTCCAAACCTTTCAGAAGCCTGCAGAAACCGCCCAACATCTTCCTGTTCTTTAGGAGAGATTCTCAGGAGGGGCGACTTCCATGCTGATTTCTTGGAGACATGTTGTCTCCTTCAGACTAATCTGTTTGAAATGCCATTTTAAGAGATTGGGAAGCTTCCAAAAGAAATCTAAGGAAGTTTCATATTAAGAATTATTAAGGTACGAAGCAAATGTTATGGGAAGAAAATGTTATGTGGCAGTTTGCAAAATAATTGGATTCTATAACCATTGTGGAAAAAGGATTAGCTTTTAAATTCTCTAAAATACACGCACAAGCAAACAGCAGATGTTTCTTATATTATGAAAAGGACATCCTATACATACAGTTTAAAATATTCATCTGAGGCATAGTAGTATATTATGTTTAAAGCTGTGGGGTTTGACTTTGAAATTTTTAAAAGGTTTTGTAAAGATTTGAAACCTTTTAAATATATATTTTTTTATAAATTACAGTAATTGAAAGAACTAGTTCCAGACAGCAAATGAAAACACAGTCATTTAGCTGACATTAAGTTATGAAAATATTACATTTTTTTGAATGCTGTCCCATGTGTTTGCTCCAGATGGGTGCTTTGAGAAAAGATCACAGCGAATTTTTACATCGGAATTATCAAAGTACCCCAAAGAATCTCTTTTTACAAGGAGTCACATGGAAAAGAGGAGGGGTAATGGATACTTCTGGGGAGATTCTGATTACACACTAGAAGCAAACTTTTCCGAGTGAGAACAATCAGCCACTGGTATAATCTCCTCAGGAAAGTGAGAGATTCCCCAGTATTGGACACATTTAAGATTCAGCTGGGCAGGGTGCTGGGCCATCTTATCTAGACCATGTTCTTACAGTGCTTTTGCCAAGAAAGGCTGAACCAGATTATCCCTGAGGTCCTCTTCCATCCTCCTATCCTGCCCATGCTGTGCAAAACACCTTCTAAACATAAGGAATGTCACAAAGGACTTCCACTACAAGCAAGAAAATTTAATTTGCAGATACAAAGGGATAGGAATAATGCATAATGACTTTTTTTTCCTCCTTAAAGTTAGAATAATCAAGACTATTTAAAAAATCACATGAGTATCAGATTTAAACCTAACCTCGTTCATCTAGGGATTTGTTTCCTAGCTTATGTTGTGTGGAAGTTGGATTGATTGACATTTACCCTCCAGATGCAACCAAACAGCCACACAATGCTTCAAAGAAAACCACTACAGACACTAATTTTACCTAATGCTGACATAAAACCAACAGCCCAAAACACATTACCCCGTTTTCCTGTATTTTCAGTGAGAATACGTTGCAGCTGGTTCAAGTATCAGTCAGAGAAAGATCAATTTTTTAAATACCTTTCAAAAATTTTTCATCTAGTTTAGTGAGTATCGTCCTTTTTCTTGCATCTGCATGTTTCAAGAAATTTATGACATGCATGAGACATTTGCTCTTTTAGTTTGGCTCCTGCTTAGCTTAGAGGAAGGGGATTTAGAGAGACCCACAGGTATTTAGAGTAGATTGAGACTGATATTCCCATTGTGAAAATTTCCATTAGGTGTGTAATAAAATGAGAGTGAGCGAGAGGAGGGAGGGAGAGGTGACACCCTCACTAGGATGGGCTCTGTGCGTTTCCAGCCAGCACAGGGGCTGCAGTGCTGAATTTCTGACCTCCCTGGGATAATGTGGAGCTGGGCCTGGGACCCAGGCTCTGGCAAACCCAGCACAGCCCACGAGCCTCTACGTGAGGTCCTCAGCAACTGACTGAGTGTTCACTTTCAATCCCAGAAACCCAGGTGTGTTGTAGATTAGAACAACTTACCAGCAGCGTGTGGAAATTTATTATGATAATTGTTGCTTTTATTTTTTATTTCCCTGAACTCAAAGCTAATTAATGCCAGTATGTGTCCTGGTGTCTGACTCCCTTAATTGGCCCTATGGTGCCTTGGGTGTTTGAAAATTCACTCACTTAAAGCCTTTTTTTTGTTGTTTCTTTTTTTTTTTTCTTTTGACTTGTTTTCCTGGAGCTGTTCATTAGTGCCTAAAATATTTGATTACATTTAATTGTAATGTCTTCAATTCTGTGCACCTGCTGCAATTTATGTAGTGGGGGGAAAATAAGACCTACAGAAGCTAAAAAGTGACATGAGGAATTGAATGTTAAAAAGAATTTCCCTGCAAAGGGTAATTGGGGTTAAATATGGAAACAAACCAAACATATTTTCAGTTGGGGTTTCCTACCTGCTACGGTAGCACCAAAAGGATTTCTTCATAATGGTTTCCTTTTCAGTGTTTACATCCAAAGGTTTCATCCCCATTTTAACATTCCTACTTATTTTAAACCTTATCTCCAGCATGCCAAAGTCCACATGGTGTTGGTCCTGCAGAGCTGCAGTCCTGAGCCCCACTCCTACACGAAGATGTGCTGCTTTAGTACATCCTTCCCAGTCCTGCCATCTTCATTTCAATAAAAGCTGTACATTTTGCTACCATTTTTTTTCCTTACAATTACTGAAATGGTTAAAATTTTCCTGGCTGACACTTTAGTTTTAAAACACAGCTTACAGCAGCTGCAAATCAGTCAATAATACCAATACAAATTAGCATCACTGAGTACTCAAATCCCCCTGACATCACTGGAGAACGCATAAGGGATAGAGCAAAAGAGAAAAATCTTGTGTATTTTTAAGAGGGAAATTACATCAGAAGGTATTTTTTTTCAACTGTTCTGTGTTTTCTCATTTATCTCCAAGGGGTGGTATAAACCTGTAGAACAGGTTCCAAAACATATATTTTTCAGAAGAAAACTGATTAGATCAGTTTTAACTCTTCCATGTTAGCATCATGTGAGAAATTCTTGTTTCAGCACTGCAGAGGAGAAGCAAAGAACAGAACTATCCCCTGCTGATGTCTGTGATAGCTTACAGCACAGAGCTCACTGTTGTGACCCATTAAGGACTTTTTGCCAAGGGAATTCCACAATTCTTATGCAGTAGCATCTCAATGCTTTTATTTATTTCTCTGTATGGTAAATATTACCTGGGGCATTTTAAAGCAACAGTTAGTGATCCAGACAAATCAAGGTCAGAAATAGAGTTATCCCTGCCATCTCTTACTAAGTATGGCACAGACTGAAAAACACAAACACTGGTATCTCTGCTTTCAGAATAATATTATTAATAACAGTCACAAGCTGTAACAAACTGTCAGGGCTCCTAAGAATGTCACCACACAATGAACATTTTATGTTAATATCTACATTTCACTCTGCTGGGGAAACCACAGAGCTGTCAACAAACACTAGAAATTAATCTTACATCGAATCAAAGACAGCAATACATTGATGAGAGCTCTGATGACAAACACTCCTCTCTACTCATTCCCAACTAGCCTTTAAACAAATGTTACAGCAAATGTGTGGCATATTTTTACCTCAATTCAAGAACTGTCCCTGACATCAACAACAGAAGACTGCTCTACAGCTGAAGGCATGGGACCAAGAGTGAGCAGGATGGTATTTTATTCTCTACATTCAAGACAGATTTCCTGTCAAGACACTTCATTTATGTTTCCCTGACCTACTGTGTAAAATGGAAATAAATTATGCTTTTTGCCAGTTTTTAATCGCAGCACATTTGGTACCCCCAGAAGCCACTGCTTTTGAACTTCCTTACAACCAGACTCTCCCAGTCACACTCTAAATTACTGGGCTTCTCAGATGAGAATATCAATTCAATGTTTTAATTCTATTTTTGCAAACAAGCCTGAGTAATTACTTCAAAAGAGGTGCTGGATGTATTTAATGGATTAAGATCAGTCTCATCATTTCTATTTTGGACTCTTGAGGTTGTTTGACACTTAGAGGCAAAAAGTGGCCAGTGCTGCAATGCTCAGCTGTTATGGATGGCACGAAACTGTGACAGCCTTGGTACATAAACAGAACCTCAAAGCAAGGTGGCTGAAGTACATGCACAAGCAACATGCAACTCATAATTACATATATATTGAAGTAAATATTTTCAATTTTAGACTTTAATATAACCTGATAAAGCAAAACCAATTAGGTTTTTGGTATTCAGATTTATTATTCAAATAATAAAAGGATGCAAAAACTGTCTACAAAAAACCATTGGTATAAAAGAAAGCAAGTAAAACGAAGATATCCCACGCAGTTGACAGCGAGGGAAAGAAAACAAACAGAAAAAACACCCCCAAAACAGAAAAACCCACAAACAAAACGCGTTTTCCTCCTGTGATAAAATCACACAAATGAGAGCCAGGCATGTCCACGCCACAACCATTTCAGAAAAGACCAGGGGTTTCCAGCTTAATATTCATGCAGGGCAAACCCCAGGCTGTGAAACAGCACTTTTAGGCACTTGGTCCTGCATCAGCTCTTTAGATCTAACAGGGATTTAGATGTTTCTTTATAAAGAAGGTCATGCTGACGTCATATCTGATATCACATTCAACATAAATACAGAATATAATCTCTGCCTAAGACACTGCACTGCAGCCTTCTCTCTCAGCTATTGAGAGAGTTTGAGGTTTATCAGATTTAGTAGCTTTGTGCTGCTGGGCTCGGAACCATTCCACAGCGATCCTTTTTCCCCTGCTCCCTGCAGCCACGGGGCCAACAGACAGCGGGGCTGGCACTGGGCACAGCCACGCCCAGCCTGCACTCCCGCACATCTGTTACGAGCACCTGAACACAAAACTGTGTAAAAGCAAAATGGACAACGAGAGTTTAAAGCTGAAATACAAACAAACCGTAAATGCTTCTTGCAGAGGCAGAGAGCACAACGAGTGGCGTGGCCAAAGCTGTTCTGAGGCTGTCACAGAGGGGAGTGAGTACATTTACACACAGAGGACCTGTTCAGTACTTGCAAACTACCTGGAATGTAGTAACAAGGTTACACAATGAGTATTAGCGGCAAAGGTTTAAATATAGATGCATTGTCACAGCCAGCTAAAATTTTGGAGCTTTGCTTTTCAAACTCTTCTGTTGATCTCATCATGATGGCATCTTGTGCACAGCTCATTCCACAGGGCTCTCCTCCATGATGTTCATCAACAGCTGAAATATTCCACCCTGTTGACTCAGGGGCTCAGACAGAACTCACTCTATGATAAAGGCTTAAATAAACATTCCTGTGTACGGCCAAGAACAGAAGGATAAATTCCATCCTCTGACTCTGCCTTCAGGTTTTTCTGTTCCAAATCCCAGCAAGAGCTCTTGTCTCTCATTTTCTAGCTTCTCATGAAACTTTGGCAGAATCTACAAGCTCTTTACAACAATCAGCGATTTATTGATTTTTCAGACCAATGTACTTTTAAAATATTCTAGTGCAATTTTATGATAATCAAACTTAACAAAAATCAAAATGATTTCAAAGACGCTGTGATCTTGAATATTTAAAAGAACATATGTGCTATTTTAACACTAATATCCCTCTAGCATATAAAGCCATGATCAAGGATTAATGAGTTTTTTATTGCAACTTCTGAGTTTTGAAAAAAATATTCTTACTAACATTTCAAAGTGAATAAAGAACCTAGTAATCTTCTTTTGTGTGCATCATGAATATTTAGAGATGCAGAACAAAAGTCTTTCTTACATATAAAAACCTGAAGGCTGTTAGACTCCTCCCCTTGAAAACCAGGTTCAAGCACAAAAGTTTAGGAAGAAAGGAATAAACATAGTCCAAAAATAAGCCATGACTGATCTAATTATGAAATGTCTCTATGCATTCTGTTCTTTCTAGGTAAACCAGCCAGATCTTTCTGTTGTTTTATTTATTCCAAGTATTAAAATAATTAAAGAGGAAGATGCAGGAGGCACAGAGCAGTGAATGTCAAGAACACTTGATGCAACACCCTAATGATGAATGTTCTAGCCTACTCAAATAAACAAGTTTCTCTAGAGATTGTTTGAATGAAAATAATGTAATTGCACAAATAGCTTAAGCTGAGTGTGTGTGTGTGCACAAGAAGGAAAAGGAGAGAGACAGGCAGCAGTCATGTTTCTTGTAGTTGGTGGCATGTGGTGAATAATTGATCATTCCTTCCTTCCTTCCCTCTGATGAGTTCACTAATTCTCTCAGTGCCACACTCCTGCAAGTGTCACGATCACTATTAAACCGGCAGAGGAACCCAACAAGCCCCTGAGAATTCCTACTGTCTGGGATGCCTTTTAAAGCACCACCTGAAAAATTAAATGTGAAAAGCAAGAACATGATCCCAAAGTCTCCTTCACCTTTGCTGTGTGCTCTAACGCTGTACTTGATAGGCCCTGTTCCACAGCCCAACACTGAATTTATGGTGCCTGCTATTTGTAATAAAAGAAGGGAAAGTAGATAGAGTCATTCAGATTGTTGAAAGAATGGCATTTACTGCTTATTTTATATGCAGTCAATTAACAGCACGATTTACAGACTTAAAAACGATTTGTGAGTTAATTTGCACTTTTGAAAACGATGGGCATATAACAGCCAAAAGTGTTCAGTATGATTTCATACCGAATAAATTCCCTGATGAGATAATGAATTAAAGACATTGCTCATTTCAAAACCTGAAGATAAAGCTGCCCTGTGCTTTAGTCTGTGGTTACAGATATTGCAGAAGGTAGGATTTTTGTCTGGTTTCAACGAGCCACAGAAATTATTCAAAGGTAAATTATTTTTCCTAAATTCAGTAAGAGGCTCACTGTTTTATTTTTCACTGTTAAGGAATCCAAGAGCTCAGATGGACAGAGCTGTGGATACACACCTGAGTCACCTAATAGGATTCCTGTATGAGTAAGGGCAGATTTGCCTCAAAACACTTTGGTAAATAAAATACTCCCAGCAACAATAGCACACACTCTTTTTACAGTATCAGCCCTCACCTAACTGGAGGCAAGAAAGCTGTTTTACAAATAAAGCGGCAATTAAAATCTCTAGCACTGCTAGGTAGGTACCCCATTCTGTTAGAGGAGTTCTTCTCCAAATACATAAAGAAAAAAAATGAAACCGGATAAGTCAGGAAAATCAAACCCAGAACTGGGCTGACAAACAACAATATGGGAAACAACCTGTACAAAAAATAAGCAAAGCTGAGCAGAGTGACGACAGTAAAAAAAATGTGTAGCATGTGTACAGTCCATGTGCAGAAAGAAAAATATGCCAGGTTTTGAGTGAAAGGCATTCACCTACCAGTCTGTCAAAACAGAGAAGCATTGTCCTCTACTATAAAGCATGGCAGGTTACTTTGTCAGAGAACAAACCGAATATAGCACTGCAGAGTTTATTACTGTTTAACATCATCCCCTTCTTGTTGACATGAATTATATCCCATGGATATATTTTTGCCCATGGAAGGTTTACGACATCTAACCAATAGCAGAGAAGCTCAGGGGCACAAACCAAAAAGCTGTCTGGGTGCTCACAGAAATGATGGAACAATATATTTTGGACATACACTTGGGCTCCATGAAACCACATTCACACGTCTCACAGCCAGAGCAAAAGGCTTGAATTTATGCTAAGACTGTACACGGACAATTCCTGCTTTGCAGCAGTGGGCAAGGAACACATCCACAGTCTGTCACCCTGGCCCAGGGGCCATGGGGACGGGACTGCCTGCCATGGCCTGTCCGTACCCCCCGCTCCAGCAGGAATGCTCTGCACCCATGGACACACGCAGACACTGGCCAGAGAAGACCGTAAGAGCTTAATTCCATAGAGAGGACTGCACTTTTCTGACATTCGCAGACAAATAAGCAGCAGAGCATAACATAAATGTGTAACACGTTTCCTTCCAATCTATCATACTCCCCTTCTTGATATAAACCTTGAAAAAGAAATTTCTGTAGAGACCCAACCCTGGCCTGCCATCTACAGCCACCTGTGGGACAGGGCACAGGTAGGTACACCCAAACCCCAAGCTATCATTTCGGTGACACTTGGACATCTTCCTCTAAGCAGGTTTTGCCCATATTCCTGCATTCTCAGTTCTGCATTAAAGGCCAGGTGGCATTTGGCAAGGCTCTGTGGCTGTATATATATGTCTGATATAGTTTTATCCTACTGACTGCAGGAATCCTTCATCCTTAACGTGAGGATTAATCAAAGGAGTTATCCTAATGTTCTTTGCATCTTACTAAAAATTCCAGGTCAGTTTAGAGAAACTATTTACACACTGATATTTTGCATAACAGCATATTAACTGAAAAGTAGATATGCAGAGATCATTTTAACTGAAAGTAATTGCTATGTAACCAAGCTTTCTTTGATGTTGCTCACCACAGTATTTTCAGCCACATTATATCTTGCGTTCAGCATTGGAAATTATGATGTTTATTAATAATGTTGCTGAATAAAGGTTAAAAAGAAATAGTTTTTCTGTCCCTGAACATTTCTGACATATCAAATATTTCTTCATCTTGAATTCAGAGAAGTAATAAGAAAACTAAAAAATAAAAAATTAAAATATTCCGAGTGATTCAGAAAACTCAATTTTTGATTCAAAATTAATTATTTGTAATACTACAGATTATCTTAATTTAATACAAAGTTGCTTCAACCAGAATAGAGAAGCATTTTAATTACAAATATTCAAAAGGGATATTCCTACATATTTCAAAAGGTTTTTTCTGAAATAGAAACCATGAAAGTTTATCCTTTCCTACAAATACTACTTTTGATTTCCCTACCCGCTCCACTGCAGCAAATCTAGCTCCAACTACGAGTCAAGTGTCAGAAGTTTACAGAGAAGCAGATGTTGTACGTGAGAACTGTTGCTTCTTGGAGATATTGTTCCTCCATCCTAAAGGAGGACATCGAATAAATCCATTTGCTCATGCTTTTAGCTAATGCGATTAGCTGAGATTGCCACAAGAATTTAAGATGAAATAGGTACATTAAGCCCCAGGATACACAGGCAAGACAAACGAGCACAGACTGAACTAAACAACAAAATCCCAACTCCCCCGACTCTTATCACGGCAGTAAGAGCACAAGACACACTCAGAAAAGTAGATTCTAAGTATGACATAATCTAAGAGTGCAACAAACGAGAAATCTTGTTTTCTTGGGAGTAATGCGAAGTAGCATTCCTCACAGAATGGCAGTGCTTCTCTTAAAGCTTATTTCCCCAATCTCAGCAAATGAAAACTGGAAATGTATAAAGATTAAAAACAAGCTATGACAGTTCATACACAATAAAGCACTTCCACAGAAGTTTTTCCTTGCATTCATCACCTTTATAGTTACAAAATACCAGTTATGACACACATTAAGTACACACTAAATATCTAACCGGGGAAACATGCCCATTTTTTGAAAGACTTCCTTCAAAAACATTTTTAGGAAAAAAACCCAAACTCAACCAAACTAAAAACACCACAAAGTGTACCCTGGTCTGAAGAATTGGAAATAGAGACTAACTTAGCCAATCTTGATTTTTAAAGAGGGCAGAGAACATCCTCAAATGCTTTCACTAAAAACGTACAAATAAAACCCAACAGATTGGATAGTTATACAGTAATAACAGCTGTAATGAAAACAATTTAGTGTATTTATTTTTAGAGATTCACTGTTTGGAGAAAGAGAGCAGGTAGCATATTTACACAACCTGATTCACAATTGTTTCTTTCATGATGACTCTTTTGCTTTCTCACAGGACCCTGTAAAAGGAGGGGACTCATTAGCTCTGCATATCCTGCAGTAATTGAACTTAAATACTGCCAATTCATATTTATTGGCTGATCATTTAAAAAGCCTACAGCAAACAAAGGAACAAATGCAGGATTTACAGTGCAGTTTTAAAGTCCAGGCAGAAAAGAAACTCCTACTGGACAAAGAGATTTCCTTCCTCTCCCTCTGCCCTGCCATGAGTATTGAGAGGAATCCTAGATGAAGAACTGAGCTAATTTTTCACTAGGAATTTCATTACAAGTCTCTATGCATACTGTTGTGTATTTTCAGGCAACCTTTTTAAACAAGAGTAATCCTACTAATTAGTCATAAGCAGGCCAAGCAGGCATTGCTTCGGTCAAGTGTTACAAAAATTAACCTGTAAAATAATTAATTGAAACACAGGTCTCTTACCTTTTAGATACATTCTATGTTTTCACTATGCACATGGCCAGATCCCCAACAACTCCATGTCTATACAGCTTCAGCTACTTGGGCTCACAATAGTTTAAAGTATCTCTCTGGAGCAAGCAGTGGAATAAAAAAAAACCTTAAGAGAGACTTTTTTTCCTCTGTTACAGGTTGGGTTCTGAACAACCTCCTTACACTAAGTCATCATTTAACAAAGGAATACAAAATGAGCTGTAAAGCCCAAAGAGCAGCAGTGTGTAGTTGCTTTTGTGAAATATCTTGCATGGACTAGTAGGGTTCAGACACTCTCCCCACTCTGTCAGACAGAGTTCTTGCTTAAAATGCAAACCCTGGGGCGCTGCTCTCCCACAAGGATTCATGCATTGCCAACTCAGCCCATGCAGCTCCACTTCGATGGAATTTTGCTACTGTTTGAATAGCTTGGAAAATGTGTTGAGGGCTTGTACATATATTAATACGTTCCCCAACACCATGTTTAAAAATGCATAAGTGATCAGATGAAAGAAAACCCGCAATTTATCTACTTGTATCAATATTATATCCCACAGGATATTTTTTCTCTGATACCAACTGAACTGCTATACTTTTAACTCCAATACATATTCTATCTGGAATTTATCCCCAAATTTCAGTTCTTCCTTACTTCCCTTTCCACTTCCTTGAAGAAACAACTGATACTCTGCTAGAATAAGTAGCATTTGTTTTCCTTGATAGATTAACTCACAGTTCTTTAGCTCAGTAAAAAGGGAGAAGCCCACCCAACTCCCTCCTTGGCAATATAAATTCTCCCTCGGCAGTAAACATCCAGCAAAGCAACTCCGTTCATGAGCTACATTTATATCACTTTGTACTCTACTGAAAAAATTAACATAAACATGTCAATCATATCAAGTGGATGTAATTTGTCACTTTTTAAAAATCAAAACTGTATGTAACTATTTTAAATGACTTTTGATCGAAACTGTATACAACTATAATCAATGACTGGGAGAGTCACTGAAGATTTAGATAACTACAAAGGCCATTGAAGTAATTTTAAACACTTTTTTTTTCCTAGACGTTGTGGATTATTAAGATCTCTATAATATATTCATTATTAAACATTATAGACTACGTAGACTTCACACACCATATCAGTAAAACGTTATCACTTAAGCTGTCACACCTGGCTCACTGCAAATTAGTACTCTTAAATCTTTCTACTCTAGAGCATATAATTTAAAAAGGTCAATTACTTCCCTAAAGAGTTTTCGTCATTTGTTTTGTATTTTCAGAGAATTTCTAAGCCTCACTGCTTGTTTTTCTCTACACTTATCAGTAGCACTTAAGTTCTTCACTAATCAGCAGTGCACACGTCCTCCAGCTATAGAAACCAATATGAGATATAATTTCCATAAGCATCAAGTACAGGTTCACTGCTTCATTGTCCCTCATTTCAGGGCAATGGGCTCTGTGGTACTATTTCACTTAGGTTCCACTGAAAATTCTACCCATGTCCTACAGGAGCCTTTGCTATTTGCTCTTTAAAATAGCATTTCTGTTTTCCATTTTTTTCTGTTCTGCTCCACAAAAATCCACTCCAAACAGATCAATGCTATGTGACCACATGGAGATAGATCTATCAGCAGGATTTCCAGGACAACACGGAAGCTTAGGTTATCAAGCAACAAATGAACAGATGGTCCTGTCATTCCTTATTTCAGAAAAGGTGATTCCAGTGATAACATCTGCTAATAAGCCTTTCTTGAGTATCCTTTAGAAAGTCAGCAAGCAATGGTGTTAGAAATGAAAGATCAAATTGGGTCAGACATGCTCTTCTCAAGGTGCACTCTAGCTTTCATAAAGGTAATAGCAAAATGGATTGAATGTTCACTCCATATCAGCTGCTCTGAAAGGACTGAAAATATGTGAAGGCTGCAGCACACAAGATGTGTGGATTAGAAGGGGAGAAGTACCTGTCCTATGCAGAACGCTCATCAGCATGGAAATGTCCCAGGGTTCATTGCTTGGTGTTGTCACAGCTTTTCTATTTTTTGAGTTTTTATGTCAAGTTTAAAATAATTTTTCTACTGCTCGAATGACTGAAACTCTTTAAAGGAGAGAGAGAAACCTGAACTCCAAATTTCTCTGTAAATGTGTTATACTATAAGGTATTTTAACTGTTATACAATGTGACTATTATAAAAACAACAGTCTACATAATATAACAAAAAGCAACTGAAATGAAAAAAAAAAAAGCATTTGAAAACAATTAGCTGTCATTTAAAATTTAGCCTGTCAGTGATTATTTAATAAACTTTTCATCTTTGAATATTATGATGCAATCAGACTTTCAAGGTACTAAACAACTACCAGATGAGTAAGATTTTCAAAACTCCCAGCTGTTAATTTCCACAAAATTCCACGGGCTTAGGCATCTATGTACTTGCATAACTAGATAGGTAATTAATACTTTTTAATAGAAAGAGTTTTGGGATAATTTAAAATATTTAGTTATCTTTAAAACCACACAATTCTTCACTGTCCATTACCTATGGTGAAACACTGTGAATTCATAAATTTGATGGTGGTTTGGTTTTGAGGGGTTTTTTTTGGTTGGTTGGTTTTTTGTTTGTTTTTTTTCTTTTCCTTTTCTTCTTTTTTT
>VZTF01001321.1:2127945-2381104 GCA_013397755.1 Cnemophilus loriae
TTTTTTTTTTTTTTTTTTAGTTATTCAAATAAGACAAATGCTAGCTATAATATTCCTCATTTATTCTCACATCCAGGAGACAAGCCCTAATTGTGTATCATCTCTTCAGCAGGAGTCACATTTCAGGACACCTGGGCCTTTGTAATCAGGTTACCCTCTGCTGCTTAGGGAAAGAGTCAAAGAATTACCATTGAGATAAAAACTGAGGAGAGTTCATTTGAAATTTTTGAGAATCTTCCACATAAAGAACACTGAAAGAGGCTCTGCTCAGCATCTTCACACAGATCTTCCACAATGAATACATTTTAATACAGGTTTTTGTAAAGCCAGGATTAGTGTTTGAACTCATTTAGCCGTAAAAGCTGAACAAACATATGACGTACTGCTGGCCTAAAGGTCCTCATATTCAGCCACGTTCTCCAGTTTGAGAACTGAGGTGTTTCCTGTGGAAACCTGTCTCTGGTTCCTTGAGCTGCTCACCGTATGTCAAATAACAAATCTGAGGATGAATCACCAAAGAAAGATTTGTAAACATTACCAGCACCAACTATCCAATGTGTCTCCTTACCTACACTGGGAAGAATGACACTCACTCAGACTGCAGTGAGCAAAAGATAATAATAACTGCACCCTGTTTCCAGCCGTGGTTTACATTTCTCCAAACAGTGCTGTGTTCTCCTTATCTATGGAAAAGAAATACTAAGGAAAAATCGTCAGTGGGTGTACCTGCTTAGCTGCACTGCTCACAGTAAATTCAGCTCGTGGCTTTGGAGAAGCCATCCCGATTCTTCCCAGCTGAAGCTGAGGTGCCATATCCTCTGGTCAGATTAAAATGAGGACAATTATGCATTTTAGCCAAGCCAGATCAGGGATAGCACTACTGCTCTATGCCAGTACACACTTATCCAGTCCTATCTGAAAAGGCTTCTTGTAGAATGTCTACCATAACCAACTGCTTTTGTTGCTTTAATTGTTCTCAACATGTCAGCATTCAATTTTATTCAACAGTGAATTGCTCTTATTATAGGGGTGAAGAACCAGTGGTGAATTGCAGTTTTTCTTGTTGGTTTTTTCTTGATTAGGATGTCATTTACATTCTACCCAACCTTCTGTTGTGCTTATGTTGTATGGCAGAGAGAAGGATAATACAGTTATTTCTTCTGAAGTATTTTAAATACATGGGGATGAATTACAAGCTTAATTTTGTTTAGTTACCACAACTTGTGGAGGGTAGGAAGGAAGGCTGCTGAGCTTGTTTGTGAGGTCATAAAAACTGAAATGGTAATAAGTAAGCTTATAATCTGCTATTCTCTTTACATAAGATAGTGAAGCCCAGGATGTTCAGCGAGCTGTGAAATACAAACCCCAGCAGATATAATATCAAAAGAGGCTTTTTTAAAGAACATACTTTCACTTTGCTGTAGCTGTTTACAGTGCATTCATGTGTTGTGGAAGACAAATAAAAGTATGTAAAACAGTGTGTTATTGTTATGCTGCACAATTTAAAAAAAAAAAGATTTAAAATAGACTACTTTAGAATTCTGTTGCAATACTTTTCCTGAATGTTAATATATTCATGAATATATATGTAAACAGTCAGATATCTTGAACTATTTATAAAGTAGTAATACTTTACTAGGGAAATATCATCTTGATTATATTACCATGAAATGCAATCTGATTAATTTATTTACTTAATAACCTCTCTTGGAATTAGGTGCTTCAATTACCATCATTACAATCCAAAACAACAGGTAAATAAAGACAATAAAATACAGGAGTCCTAAATCAAGCCTCAGTGATTGCAAACCCAAGCTCCCATTCAGTGAAATAGCTGGGAAGGTGTTGGTTAGAGACGGGCCCCTCAGACTAGAAAGCCCTTCAAACCCTGTAAGAGAACTAAACCCAACAATGCAATGCCAAAAGAAGCAAATCTCCAAATACCAGGATGATGACCCCAGTGGTCCCTTCAAATCTTAACCATTCTGTGAATCATTGACACATAACACCAAATGTAAATGCAGCACCAAAAGTAAATTCCTTCATTCTTTCTTAAAATAAATTATATACACGTAACACAAGTTCACCTAGAGAGATCCCCAAATTAATGACTCACACATTTTGTAAGATGAAAGACTAATGTTTGTCTGCTTTCACTCTTAAATTTATTTTTTAAAAAGCAGGTCACTATGATTCTCAGGCTGTGCCTCAATCTGACTGTGTCAATACTCTAATGGTACTTAATACACTTTTCCACTCAAAGTCAGAGAAGTGCTGAGGCACTTAGCTGAACTGGGGCCAATATACAATAATCCATAACAGATCTTCTCATCAGTGCAGTCCATTAATAAAAGAGCACTGAAGGAGGAGGGTAAGTCCATTGCCCTGCTGCTGTGTGTCATTAGCAGATTTAGGTCACAGGAAAGACTCCTGGAAAATGAAACAGCATAAACTTGGCTACAGCCTAGGGACAGATCCGAGGAGAAAACATTGCAGGCCACCTGCCAGAAAGCATTCCTTCTCTTTAAGCAGCTCACCAGTCTGGCTAAAATTCCACAGCATGGCCATTCTATTAACTATCTTTTCAAAAAGCTCTTGTCATGACCACACCATTAAATAAAGAGGTATATGTAAGAAGACTTATTTTTAAGTGCAAAGTAGATACTCATAAGGCTTGATTCCAAGCTAGTGAAGAAGACTTAGCAGATGATTCAAATATTCTTAGGGACAATATAGCTCCAGCAATAGATTTGGAAACCGCTGATGGCTCCTCAATTAAGAATTTAGAATGGGATTTTTAAAAGAACCTGAAAGCTAGAAATCCAGCTCAACAGAAATACAGGAATACCCTGGAAATAATAATAATCATCATCATCACCACCATCATCATCATCATCATCATCCAGCATTTCAAAAATATTTATGAGTGCAGTTGAAGATTTTAATGCCACCTAATACTGATTAAAGAAAAAATTTCTAAGGTTCATTCACATCAGCCAAATTGGAGAATGCTTTAAGTCCAGTTTTCAGAGATAACAAAAATATTTCCACTGTTAAAAACTCCTTGATATTACTAATAACAAAATTCAACAGATGAAAACCTCCATTAAATTTTGTTTAAAGTGTTGTCCTAGATGCAATAGTAAATTCTCACAAGACTATTCTTAGAAAGGCAGAAATATGACAGGACAACAGGGCATTAGAGTGTTCCTAATTCATTCCAGTTCACAGAGGAATGCATCTTGGTTTCCAGCATGAGAATCCAATCTACTTGATGTGTAGCCGAGTTGAAATAAAATCACAGCAGGAGAAAACTGACATTGTCTATTTTGCTAAATAGAGAAGTACTATAAAAATGGCTTTTCTCTGTTATCCTTAAATAGTGTTGGGCTCTATTTATCAAAACACATATTATGGCAGTAGATCTAAGCTATTCTTCTCTTTTGTTTGACAACTATGGCCTAGTTTGTTCTACACTTACACCTTGGACAGCTATTACTCTGTGATATCTGTGGACTTGTCAGTGAGATTTATTATTTTTAGTTTTCTTCCTTACTAGATTTTAATTCATACCTGTTTGTTGTGATTTCTACAGGATAATCAATATTCATATTAGAAAGCACAAACATAAATAGTGGGTTACTTTGAATCGTAACCAGCTCTAGGAGAATCCCAGTTTAGATTCCAGTTCTGCCTGTGTAATACTGTGAAGACTTTAATAATATTAGCAGAAACCTGAAGTAAAAGTAACACATTTTTGGAACTGGACTCAAACTGCCCTTTTAAATGTTCTTCCCATTTTTAAGTTGATTTTCTGAAGAAGATATTCAAACCATTTTTATTTATGGTGTAGATATGCAAGAATATATCACACTCTTATTTGATGCAGCAAATGAAGCCAGTAAAACTCTTTTGAAAAATGTTGGTAATGTGGATTTTCCATGGGACTTTGGCTTCTAAAGACTCAAGTGCCTTTGTACATTCTTCCTCTAAGTGTTTGCTGTGTAGAAAATATTACAATTTTCATAACTATCCACTAAAACTTTGTATGCCCATATAACTAAATTGCCTTTATATGGACCCATCTACTCTGGGTTCAGTATAACATAACTCTAAACTCCCTATATAAGGCTCTTCAAAGTTCTCTGTTGGGTAATTTCCCATCTGTCCTTTTTGCATGATTAAAATAACAATATTTTTTAGTATATAAGCTACTTTATTAACAGGTATAAGCAGTCTTTCACTCTGCACAGGATAGAGCACAAACACACATTTGTCGGTATTTTATGATCTCGCTCTTCAAGTACAAGTGTGGAGTTAGCACTGAGCAATTTACAACTTCCTGAACTGTGTATTCGTGTATCTAACACATATTTAAGACCTTGACAGAAAACATAATTTTGATAAACAAGACCTAAAGATGAACAGAGATGTAATCACATGTTTATTACAGAATCAACTCATTCCCACAAAAGCAAATATGTCTGTGTCAGTGAATTCCAGTCAGGATTTACACTTCCTATTTCCATATACACCTACTGTAAAAGCCAATTTACTGTATTATGATGCAGAAGATGAACTGGGGAAGAGACCTTGCTTTCTAAACCATGTTTCTAGATCTCCATATTTTTTTTATGGCAATGTTAGATTAAGTATGAGGACTAAATGAAAGAAACTCTAAGAAAACACACTGGATTCTTTATTTATTCATTTCTTAAATATAAGAGTTTTCTCCTGTGCTGCAAGCTAGAAGTCAATTTTTATACATAATAAGATAAATGTTCGTAATTTAACTACACTATAATGATTAGAAAAATATGCTCATTAGATGAATACGCATTTAAACCAAATTAATTCTTATGCAAACCCAGCTCAGCCCCAATAATATACCCTTTATAAAGCAATCCACCCAGAATATTCTGCAATTAGAATACTGAACTTGCTTAATCTTAAACTATCCTATCTTGGGTCACGTAAGAGACTGAAACACTGAAATTCACCTTGAATATTAGTACATTACTAGCCCTTTTTATGACCTGACATTTTAACAGTACAATCTAAATGCTATCAGTAAGTATTAGTGAAAGTGTATCCTTGATCTGCACTTATTTTAGTTCACTAAAGGTCCCATTTGTTTTTATTGAGGTTAATGGATCTGTGAATACAGATCCATTAACCTCAGAATTTTTAAATGTTAAATCAGCAGCTTTAAATAAATGTTAACATGAGGCAGCAATTACTGATACTGTAATCCCAACTGGAGGGCAAAGTTTGGAGCACAGACTCCCGAGAATATGTTAAACAACCCAAACTCCTTTATTAGTAAGATTTTTAAAAAAACCCAAAAAAACCCAAACAATATAAAGCTGAATATTCTCTGGAGCTACAAACACTAAAAGCAGATTTCCTGAAACAAAAAATAGAACCATGCAGCATTTAACTGAGGGCTTAGATATCTGCTAATTCATCTGCTATTCTGGCTTTGAACAATTGTCTTAATGCAAAAACTGTGTCTGCAAAGTGATAATTTACACACTCACCCCGTGGTTATTATTACTTTCAAAATTAACATGTCACAATCAGCACTTCTGAAAGAAAGTTTGGTATGTCCCAAACGATGATTCTATAGAGTTTAAACAGCTTGACATTCAGAAGCAGAGTTTATTGCAGACCAGCTATTTGATATCCATGGCAATTGCTATAGGGAAGAACAGCTCTCAGGGAAGTTGGAGCTTTATCATTTGTGAGAACTGTGGTGCACCTACACTAGCTGTAAGACAGGTCCTTGAAGAGTGACCTGGGAGCATCCTATCCCAGATTCCCACTGCTCCCAGCACAAAGAGAGAAGCAGTTGTCACAAAATACACACTTATGATTAAATAGGGGTATTTTAAACTTAATGACAAGGCAGTCTTTAAAGGAATACACCTGCTTTTTAGCTACTAGAAATATCACCGTTTTTTCCAGTAGCAGCGTGTATTGACTGATAATAAACCCACAGAGAGTAATGGCTTTTCCTAGAGACACATATTGAGTCAACAGGTGTTTTTACAGTTGTGCAACCTCCTGAACTGCATTTACAATCATCATGGTCACAGAAACCAGAGCCACAGTAGCAGACCCACAGGCTATTTCCAGTCCTCACGGAAGAGGACAAACACATCTGCAGACAGTGTGAGAACTGACCAGGGCTATTCCATGTGGGAAATACACAGAATGGCACTAAGCAGAAACTTGGAGTATCGTGGATAGGCCAAAACAGGGGTTTATCATGTTAACATGCTTTTACTACTTTCAAATGGTTCCAAACATAAGGAGGAGAAATAAAGAGAAACTCATTGTTAACAAACAGCATCTTCACATTCTTCTGTTATACACAATCACTCTGCCTTCCACCATCATCTGTCAGCACGCAGGACTCTTACTTTAGGTTGAATTCACCTTCATTCCTGAGGAAGGGCAGAGTGGTACTTGTGGATGTTCAAATGGGAAGAACATTTCCAGGCAGGTTCCTGTGATGGAAACCCGTTTGTGGCGTCAAAGGTTTGTGCTGGACCTGTCTGCCTTAGGCTCCATGCAGAATACATAGAAGTGTTTTGTCTCATTCCACTCTCTAATCGTTCACCTCCCTGTCAATCAGGCCAACAGTATATTTTTGCATTATATCACTAGGTCTTAAGTTTTGGTTTTCTTCAGTGAGCCACCATTTCAAAAATGCCCAATAGACTGTGGTCTCCCACAGTGAAAACTTTTGATTTTATTATTATACAGTGTAAGGGATGAGCCTGGATGAATAAAAATGGTACACAAGCCACTTGACAATATTGCACAACCTTGCACAGTAGGTCATAACAGGGAAAGTAAATTAATTTTGTGAGCTTCCTGGTGTAGAGCAGACATTCAGCTAAACAAACAACAGTATGATCACAGAATAAAGGCACTTCTCAGCTTGGTATATATCCTTTGAAGCAAATATTGGTCAGTCCCTATAATGAACACAATGAAGTAATTAAAAAACTCCAACCTACAAAAAGCCTCATTTCCACTTTAACCTTACAGGGATGAGGCACAGCAATAGCACTTTACTTTTTGAGTACATGGGCTGCTTTATTCTAGAAGCTCAGGGGCCAGCTTCAGTACAGCAGAATCATCAGGGGAGGAAGAGATATTTGCTATTTTCGGTCTTTTCCATTAGCTGGTCATAGAGGGGACCTTTTCCAATTTTCAGTATTTACGAAACAACGTCTAGATATTAATCTAACAGCTTCACTTTGAAGGAAAGCATCCACTTAAGAAGTGTTTTCTCCCTTAAGGAAAAACAAAATAGCAAACCACAACACAATCAGTTACTTGCTTTCTAACAGTCTGTATAGGCATTCACTGCCTGTTTTGACAATAGTGCATCCCTACAAGCTCCTGTATCTTGTTACTACCTTAGGTATTTACCAGCCTCTCAAGTCTCAGCAAAATCCCTATAATTTAATATTTAAAGCCACAACTATTGATAATTAAAAATATAATTCTATAAGCATCACTATGAGAAAGAAACACAGCAATAAAGTCAACCCAGCCTTCTCCATAAGAACATATCCTCAACCAAAGCTCCACAGGCAAGAACACAGAACGGTTTTTTAAAAAGATAAAACAACGAGTCCGTAGCACTCACACAGCAGAGAAAAGCTACACAGTAATTTCAGAATACATTTTATTTAGGTAACTCTTTTCCAAAATAAATACTGAAACACTTCAACACAGACTTCAGTGACCAACACTGACATGAAATCATGGCTGATCTAAAATCTATTCAATATTATCTTTGGAAATTGATCTACATACTCCTTTGGCACAGACTGAGACTGGAGCCACACTCAGTTGAAATAATTTGTGATGACATTATGCACAAATAGGGCCCACTGGAGTAGTCTGTATATTGAAACCACACATCATAGTAAGCTGAATATATTTGATGTCAAACCAGTGCTTGCTACACATAATGGAAGAAAAAAAGAAATAGAAGTTAAAGAGAAAAGTTTGTATGCAGGAAATTACTTCAATCCCCTTTGCATCTCCTTCCAGCCCCAGAACAGAGAGTAACAGTTCATTGATAATGAGCAAACCAAGTAAATCAAACCCAATACAAAACCACTGGCTGTTCGACATTATCTGTAATTAAAGTTAAACTGGAATGGGAGTATGTTTCTTCACACAACTCCCTCTCACTTCCCTTCACCCTAATCAACCAAAGCACAGTGCTGAAGTCATCCTCTGACTGGGGATCTTCACACTGATAAGTAGAAGTCCTAATTATATAAGATGCTGTGAAGTAGGTGCAGTTGCTACCTAGTCCTTGTACATGATTTGGGAGAAACTGAGCTTGCACAAAGAAAAAAGGGAGAGATCACAGAATATTCTGATTTGGAAGGGACCCATAAGGATCATTAAGTCCAGCTCTTAAGTGAATGGCCCATACAGGCATCTACCCCACAACTGTGGCATTACTAGCACCGTGCTCTAACCAGCTGAGCTGATCTGAAGGCACCTTTCACACCACTCTCACAGAACATTAAATATAACCCATTTGGTATGCAGTACCTGTTGTGCTTTATGGGATAAGTTGCAATGTAAAGGGAAATGGTGCTTGATGACAGCACTGCAGACTTGCCTTCTTACTCATACAGCCCATGGAGTACAAACTGTCCCAAACCAAAACAGCTTGGCCTGGCAGCAGTTTCACAGCCAGCAACCACACCATTGCTATTTTTTCTCTCGAAAGTCGAGTGGATCTCTGATAAAGTTAACATCTACTCATTCCACTGGTGATCTTTCCACTAGCTTTCAGAAGGTATTTCACAGAGTATTTGCTGTATTAAAAGGGTCTTGAGAAATACACTTGAAGGGAAGCAGGAGAGGGTGGAGACAGTATTCCCACACTGATAACATAGAGAGGAGAGAGTATGAACACTTTGCTAAGTAATCCCCTTGAACCACCTGCACCTTCAAAATATTGTGGTTGATTTGCGAAAGGAACTTTTTTATTGAACTCGTTACTGGAGCTGTTGCTTTGCCAGAAAGGTTTAGAGCATGAGTTTCCACACATATGTCTGCCGAGGATACTGTTGTGAGCAACATGTGCACGTGAAGATATGTGCATACTGAAAACTGAGGGCAAGCACTGAAAATCAGAATATTTATCTATCAGAGAAGAAGAATATGGTGTTTATGGCTTCCAAACAAGATGGATGACAAAATAGAGAGTTTATTTAATTTTCAGAGGCACTGCAACTGAAAGAGATTGCAAATCCTCTGGTAAAAACCCCAGAAAGAGGCCTGAAGATGTCACTAGTCATTGCAGGTGTACTGATTTGCTATTCCTACATGCAAAGCACACGTATTAACTGTGAAGGTGGCCCCTGTAATGAAGGAATTGGTGATAGGTTCAGCAACTTGCTGTTTGCCGACTGGCACCAAGATTGGTGGTGCAGTGCACGAGCCGAGTTCCAGAGATGATATTTTATTGAGATTATGCACACGTGTCATAGCGCTCTCCAGGTAAAATACAAATGACACACAGGATATCACAGAGCATCTAACACCTGACTGATTCCCCATGTGGAAGAAGTGGATCCACAGCCTCTGCACACTCAATATCCTGTGTCACTGCTGCACAATGCCAGCAGTCATATCTGCTTCGTGGGGGGAAAAAAACCCCAAACTATTTTTATTTTAACAATAAACAGTGGGATTTAAGAGATTAAAGTTTGAAAAATATTGACAATACCAAAATCTACTTCACAGAACTCGCTGCAACTGTTTGTTTGTATCCTGAGCAAACTTTTTTAATGACATTGATTTTTTTTTTCTCAAAGTACCACTAACAACCTAAGTAATCAAGTACAGAGCTAGGAATCTGAAGGGTATGACTGTTATGCTTTTTCTTGCTTAGGATACATTAGCATTGCAACTTCAAGTAAATATATCCTCAGTCACACAGAGAGTTTTCAATTGGTTGTACGAATTTGTGGACTATAATACATACTAAGGGAAGTATGGGCAAGAAATCGCAAAGACTTTCAAATATTAAAAAAATAGGAAGCATGAGATGAAATGTCAAAATGAGAACATAAAATTACAATGCAATCTTAATGCAAAACAAAGTATTTTTCAGAGCAGTCTTTTGACTTGTGGTAAAAGTGTAACAAAAAAAGACCTAATTTCATGTGCATGTAATCACAAGTTTCTGATTATTTTTCTAGAGTTATTACTGCGACTTGCTCTGAATCGCCTACATATATTGGAACCAGCAGCTTGCAATGAATTGAATTTTCATTTTTCAGAGATCCAGAGAAGGGAAGAAACAGAATTCCTGCTGCTCAAAGCTTGCAGGCAAGTGACAGCCACTCTCCTGTGTCACTTCACTACAGATGGATTCACAGTTCAATAAGCCACAGGCTCTTCATTACCAAGTTCTGCTACCTTAGGCTGGGGATACACCAGGAAAGTCAGAGCTTTCCCATCCAACCCTGTCTCATCTCAGCACTTTTCATCCCAACAGACCTCGGGAGATGCCATTTCTGTCAATTTTATCATTTTCTATTCAAGCTCTGTGAACTGGAACAACAAAGCTCTTGAACTGGAGGCTCTTGGAGGGGCTTCCCCACCTCCAGTGGGTCGTTTTCAGGACCTGTTTTTACCTCTCCAATGCAGAGTCTCGTGCTCTAAGGTGGGGAATGGGTGTGAGCTTACATGGAATAGGGAGCCTATGTGGGCAGGGGTCATGCAGCAGTACAGACCCTTGTTATAACGTATTTACATCCCCTGACTCTCAACATTATCCAGATTCTTTACACACACATTATATATACATCATGATATGCTGAAACTTTTTTTTTTTTTCATATTAAAAAGAGTAGTGGGATATTTATGGCTTTAGATTAGGTCAAGCTTTATTACAAAAATCTGTTAGACATACAAGTATATTTAAATAGATATACCAAAAAAGGTTCTGATAACATTGAGGATTAGGAAATAAAAGCTATATAATGATCCTAGACTGAAAGGGAAAGGAAGCAGAGAAAACTGATTCCATTTCAGAAAGCAAAGGAAACAGACAAAAACCTTACTAAGAATTTTTTTGCTGCAACCATTTTTTTCCTAGTTCATATGTAAAGCAGTTAATCTTTTCAACACTAGACATAGATCTAATAAAACCATTCAGCTGTGATGCTCTAATTCATAGAGACCTAGACAGATTTGGTAGATGCAGTGCTCCAGCTTAACAGGTAATTGGTAGCAAGGATGTTCTCTACTTTCTTTCTCTGATAGTGTTAAACATGTATTGACAGGATGCCTCTCTGTGCTGCGCTATGTTTGGCACTTCGGAGAAGTTCAATTAACCAACCTTTCATCTGTCTTTCCACATAAAATACAGCTTTACTTTCCTGTGCTAATTGCTAAGCCCAGAGTACTTACTGCCTCTGCAATTCTGAAGCCTGGCCGTTCACTTGGGAGCACTAAGCATGTTCACCGCTGCGAAGAGCTGGCACAGATAATCTGAATAACTTTTCACACCAGCTTCTCGTCCTCTCCCTGTGGAAGTTTTTGTCCACGCTGGCTGGAACAAGGAGTGTGCCTAATTTACAGGACTCCCTGCACATCTGCACTCAGTGGAGTTAACACATCGTACTTCATCCTGAAAGCGTGTGGGTACTGTATTTCCTAGCATGTGGGTACTGTATTTCCTAGCATGAATGAGATTTTGAAACATTCATGTTTTATATAAGGATAAAAGCCAAATCATACTTTTAAGCCAATTAAAATGTTGTCTCAGTGCTCAGAGGTTAACATGGTTGGGAGCTTAGAAGTGGATACTTCTAGTAGAAATAATGAGAGGATGGCAGACAAAGAATTAATAAATTATCTTAATCTGTATTTGTTTACAAATATACAATCCCTGCAGATGGTTTTGAACAGAAAGGGGTTTTAGTGGCATAATTTAAGCATACACAAAAGTGATTATCAGCCAACACTTCAATCAGCAGTTTCTTCTTGGACAATTCCCTGCATGTCTTTGTTCCTGCAGAGAACAGATTATTCTCTGAACAGCTCCATTTATATTTCTCTCTGTATGCTTTTGCTCAGAGTTCCAAAATATAGCTAATAACTAATTCTTCAATCCCATTCAAGATAACTTTTAAATTTGCTCCAATGCCATGTTTTGCCTGACAAAGAAGGAGAAAGAGTTTTCTAGTGTCAAATTTAGTTTGGCTGACACGGTAGGCAGCATTCTCTTAAAGTACCAGCATCTGAAAACAACTGAGGAAATACAGTTTTTCATTTCCATGTAAGAAACAGATTCAATAAACATGCCTAGCAATGGAGCTCTGGACAAAGAGCAATCCTGAAAAACTGAGTGAAATTACTTTCTGAAGTTCAGAAATCAGAGAATAAACATATGAAATCCAGTATTTTATTATTAATGTAAACAATAAGGTGTTATTTTAATACCTGAATTAATGTGTTTGTAACATTCCAGACTGCACTGACTTCAATTACAGAAGCCACTCGAGTTTTCAAGGCTGAGAGTTTTCTGACCCATGGTCGAATTAGGAATGGGATTTCAGGAGCCGTACTGAGTATAGGTTTTTAGATTGTTTGAAAAAGCCCTAGAGGGTTCCTTTTGCTGCTCCTTTTAAGAGTATGTAGCTAAAATAAACCAGGCAACCTTAACCCAGATGCATCAAAAAGCACAAAGAGGACAATGCTACTGAGCATGCTACCAAATACAGCAAAAAAAGTTTTAAAAAGCACAAAGACCTACTCGTCTACCATGCAAGATGTAAAAAAAAGATGACTTATGACTAAAAAAGCATTTTATTTTCCTCCTCCTTAAAAGAGGAGGAAAACTTCCCAAAGCAGTCAGAAAGTCAACAACCTCACTATAGACATAATTTTGGTCTTTTTCAAATTTTCAGCATTACAACAGAAATATTTTACAGTTATACCAAGTTCAGGACATCACTAAACTACACCCTTTAGGAAGATAAAGTAAAAAAAACCCAACAAAACCCTTCTCCTGTGAGCATATACTCTGCCTAAGTAAGTCAGGGAGTTAGAAGGACAGAAAAATCAGCTTTGTGCTTTGAAATCAAAGCTGGTAGATAATTGTTGGAAAGTTCACACCACAAAATGTTAGGAAGGTCCAAAATGCACCACAGCCTTTAACATACCTTACAAATTATTTATAAGGGGAAGAAAACTGTGACAGTGAAATGCACCTTCATAGCTGCATTTATGTTATAAGTATATTCTGCTTCCCTTCAGAAAACCTGCAGCAAGACTGAACCACTATTGCTGGTGATGATTATAGAAATTAAATTGAAGCTTCGTTGAAATCATTCAAACCTAACACATTTATCAGCTCTTTGGTGACAAAGAAGGAAATAGTATGATCTAATCTTGACTGCAGACTACTCTACTCCAAAATATTCTCATTTCACTAAAGTACCAGTTGCTTAAACCAATCTTGTCATTATGGCTTAACAGCTTCCATCCATTTAACAACACAAAATAATTTTAGCATATTTGTATCTTAGCTATCAAGTAGAGTACTATATGGCATGAACAGTAATTTAGCGCGGAAAATCCTTCATGAAACAAGTGACTTATTCTTCTTTGAAAAAGGAAATTTTTATCAGCATTTCCTCTTGTCATAGAAACAACTCCATTCATTTCCACAGAAACAGTAGGAATGAGTTGCATATGCTTTTTTCCATTGCCTCTAGCCACTAAGATGAGTCAATCTTTTCACAGTTCAGTATCACTGAAGTATTAGCCCATGTGCCCAGTCCTTTAATCATTAGATTGAAAGATAACACTTTGAACTTTTCCAGCATAATTGTACAGGCTAAGATTACTTTCATTTACATTTCATCTGCATTTAGTGCAAGCTAAAAATAAAAATAAATTTAAAAATTGCAGTGCAAGTTGAAATTATTATTAAATATCCATCACATTTGCTTACATTCCTGAGACCTGAAGCACAAGGGGTTAACTGAAAGAGAACAATCCAAAACTGGAGTCTCAGACTGCCTGTTCCCAAACACAACTTTTCTCGTGTCAGTCTCTCTATTATCCTTACCTCTGCTGTTTGTTATTTAAGTAAGATATTTTCCAAATTAATATATGGTATAAGTCACAAAACCTGTCAGCAAAGATGGATTAACAGAGGACAAGGGGGAAAGACTCAAATGGCTTATGAGATTACCGATTCCAAAGCTATGTCTCTTCTCAAAAAGACACTGCTTAGGTTTAAATGAAACAAATTCTATAAAATTGCTGCTATGGGGAATCGAAAACCTTTTCAAGTGACAGAGTCTGCTCGATGTGTAAAATCATTCTTATTTGTCAATTCTCTGGATAGAGCAGGAATTAAAGATGACTAGTAATTTTTTTTCCCTCAGACAAGAGGATCTATATAATATTTGGTCCTGCTCAAAGGTTTACAGACAGTGCAGGAAAAAAAAGAGGAATTTTGCAAAAAAAAAAATTCCAAATTGCTGCCAACTATTTGTTTCCTAACTCCCTCTTAGATTCTGAAATTTTCTACTACTCACAGACCTGATAATAAAATTGAAATTGATATCAAATGAACTCTACAAAATGACAGTAGCTATCTATTAGTAGTGTATTTTTAACTGCACTGTTTTCCTTTAGCCTGTATTTTAGCAATAACATGCTGTATGTGTTTAATTATTTGTTTTGTTTTAAATCAAGACTATATTAGTTTAATTGATTATCCACACATGTATGCTTGGCAGACTAATTTGTTCTGAGCTCTTTTGGGGAGATACATTTGAGGCTCTGTTTTGTGATTTGCGTGACTACAGAACTGCCTGGAATCAAAGCTTAGGAAAAATACATCAGAATAACTACACAAAGTAGGCTAATTATCCCAAAGCAGCAGTATGTAGTTTGGACACCCTTGGAGCTGCAAGAATACCTAATTTCCCTAAACTGTCACCTCCCATTTCAATACTCCAGTATATTCTCCACCCAGGTAGAAAAACGATGGAGAGGAGAAATACCAAGTTAACCAAGTTCTGGTAGTTAATTAGAAACCTACCATTTGAATAATAAATCCCCACATACTTGAGACCATTTATTACCAGACATTTACTGAGAATAATTGAGTTATTGGAAAATGACTTTTACCTCCTCAGCTTTATTAATGCACCTAGGCATATTTCAATTTTAAAAGTCACTATCAAAAACCAGCATCAAAACAAATCAGCTCAGAATTTAAATCCAGTGCAGAAATGTATTAGATGGATCATGATAGGAAAAATGTATCATTAGATTAATTAGGCAATTATCAGAATTCACAGCTGCTCTCTTTGACAACTGATTCAGTGGCTCTGAATTAATAAGGGATACTTTCTATACACTTTCTACAAATAGCAGTTTATAGAAACATTCATTTCTTTGATGTTTGTCAGGAAAGCTAATAAAAAATAGACTGTACAGTCAAACTAAGCTGCTATTCAAGAAGTATGATCAAAAGGTAGTTCTTATATCCATGCTTCTCTAACACACTGCATTCCATAATGAATCGAGAATGCTTATGATATCCATTTACTTCAAGAGAACTTCTCTTTTTTCAAGCTTCATTGAAGACAGAATTGGGCCCAATTTGATGTTTACAGCCAGTATGTTTTTCAAGCCACTGCATTCAACAAAACAGAGGTTTGTACAGTACCTTATTAACAAGATATCTAAAATACAGTAATGAAATGTGGGAATCCACACAGTGCAAGGCAGGTATAAACTGAGATATCCCAGGTCATCACCTGTTCACTGATCCTACTCAAACATATCAGTGAAGTTATGGGACAAAAATCCTCAAAGGCAGCATGCAGTTGTTTATTCAAATCACACTTCTCAAAGTCCAAAATAATCTTGTAAAGCAAAGAAATAGAATGGGATCCCTGCTATTTATGTCCCTTTGGAAGGATCCTTCAGTTTATCCTCTAACTTTTTTGCTCCAATTCAAGTTGATTTCATTTTTATCATCTCCTTGTATTGAGATACAATCAATTTTTCAAACAGTAAAAGCATCCCAAGGAAAAACCCAAAACAAACCCAACCCATCACTAGTGGCTGCTTTCATATGAATTTTCAAATGAACATCTAAACACAAATCCAAATACTTTTCTTTTATTTCTCTTTAAGTGGGATTGATATAAGGGTAAGGATGTTCTGCTCTAGTGCTCTGAGAATAAAATGAATACCCAGAAGAAATTATTCAAGCCAAAAGAAAGCCCATCATTAATGTATTAGTGAAAGATGAACACAGGATTGACACAGATGAAACGAGGAAAGTTGGGTTGACTAATGGCCAAACAAGGAAATCAAAATGTGTCATAGTGAGAAGTCCTTGCCCTGGGAGAACTCAAAAGCTATTTATTAATTTTCTGCTAGGCAGAGCCTTTGCAAGCTCTCAGCTTTAGTCAGCATTTTACATAATCTCCTTACTTAAAGCTACACAAGCCTCTCCAGCAAATTCTGAAAGCTGCTTTTAGATCTTGTATAAACAGCACCACCCTCCCAGATTTACAAATTTCTTCTCTGGGAGGAATGATTCAACTTTCTTGGCCAAATCCCTGCTGAATTTCGTGGATATTCATGAAGGATAAATACAGCTTATAAAGGACAAAGCAAATTTGCTTTTCCAGTCAGTAGGCAGGATTGCTCAAATACTGTTAACAGAACAGAGCAGGGAAAGGGATACATTTCTTCAGAAATTCGGAAGGAACTTGTTTAGAAACTCAGAAAGGCTGAGTTTCTAAAGCAAAGGCCTCACAGGACAGTTAGAGTATCATTTTGTAATACCAAGAGAAAATAGAGAGTGATTCTATACTTATATTTATGTTATCTAATTTGATTATCTTCCAGAATGTGAGACTCAAAAAACATCCCTTAAGAACAAGCAAACAAAAGAAAACCCAAAAACAATAAACACCCAGGGAATAAAATTTGTGACAGTTGTAGCAAGACTTAAGCATTAGCTGTCATTCCTTAAACTACTATAAATATTTAAATTGCTACAAGTTTGCCACATTATGATCTAGATAGCAGTGTCTTTCTTTGCAGTTACTGCTTCACATGACAGATCTCATGTTCCACTTATATTTCTTTAATCCTTAGCCTTAGTATTGATGTAACAGAAGCAACATATGCTGCAGTATTTGCTGCTTTTTTCCCCCTGCATCTCTGCACTTTTTGCCTGTACACAGGGTATGTTAGAAGACAGTAAAGAACCCACATGACTCCCTGTAATCTTCAGAGATGTTCCTTAGCATGTGTAAAGGCACATGATTTACCTGACCTCGTGCAAACCCTAAACATACTGGAAAAGGAAAGACAGCAAGGAGCAGGGTAGAACACGCTGTGCTTTCACTGCTCAAAGGAAAAACCAGTCCCACTGGTTCTTGGACTGAGCTCCATGGAACCATGCTCTACATGCTGTTTTAGCCTGAAATCCCACCACGACAATAAAAAAGGCCCCTCCTGCCCAGATTTTGGCTAACCCAGCCCATGCTCAGGTCTGATGGATGCTGGGAGCACCACAGGACCAGACTGGTGGCCAGGAACCGCAGGATGAAGGATGGAAACGTTCCCCAAATAAGGAAGACAATCTGTATTAAGAAGCATCAAGGTATCATCACTAGGTTATTGCTACTTTTAAGGCATTTGAATATTTAATATTCATATAGTTACATAGTTAAAATTGAAAACCAACCAATTCACTTCTCTTTTCCGTTAGGGAAAGTAGCATTATTCATAACTCAAGAATTCAATATAGCAAAAGGGTTTCTTTCTGTTCCCTCTAAGAAATAAAGGACAGCCTCATATTATATGATGGCACTCCATGGAGCACGTGTTGAGATGGATGAGCAGTTCTAAGACTACTTTTGCTGTCAAAGGAAAACTTGTTTTTATCATGGGATAACTAATACCTAAAAACTTTCCCATGCAAGAGAGCAGTGGAGTCAAAGCATTTTACACAAGGTAAGCTAAGCAACATGAAATGAACACATCCAGAGGAATGCAGTTTATCTTGCTGCTCTTTATAGCAGCCTCAGAGGAATGCAACAACCCTGCTTCTGTTGAAGATTTTGCACTGGCAGAGCTGACATCATTTATTTAATAACAAAGTAAAACAAACTATCTGGAGCCCGTGAGGAAAACACTGAAGTTAACAAATCCTGCAGATAGCAAAAAGCTTCAGAAGCAGAACCAGTACGTGTGCAGCACAGCCACCAAACAGGCAAAAGGTAGAATGCCAAAAGCAACACAGAGAAACAAGCAGCATTATTTGTCAAACAAAACTTGGATGGATAGCAAGGAGACAAAATGCATTACTGTCTCTTGATTTATGCCACAACATATTTTTTCCACTAGTCACAACTTACACAGATAGTAAATTATTTGTATTGTCCATAGTGGATTCCAAATCCCATTCCTAAATCTGTTCAATTGAATTTCCAGGATACCTGCCACTGAACACTTGCTTGCCAGCAGCTGATGAGCGAGGTAATAGTACTTTCTATTCTCTAGGTTTGCGAAGGGAAATCCATAAGCACGACAGTACAGTCTATTTCTGGGCTTTGCAACATTTCATGCCACGGCCACATCTCCTGGTTTCTCCACTTGCAGCTGCAAGCTGTTATCTGCCTTTCACACTACTAAAATGTGCCCCCAAAACTAGAATACGTTCATTCGTGCACAGAACTGATGAGTTGGGGTGAGGTCCAATAATGTGTGAGCACCTGCATTTAGACATATCAGCATCTTCCTTCTTCTCTCCTTATGCCACCAAGGATTTCTGATGTTCCCTGATACTCTGTATGGCAGGGTTAGGTGGTAACAAAGCACCCAGAGGAAGCATTACTGGATGAATAAATGTATGAACACTGATGAGAGTCTTATCTGGCAGAGTTGATGTTATGACTTGGAATCTGGGGCAATTTTGGAGTTTCTTTGGGTGGGGTTTTTTAACAGGTCTTTGAACAAGGTCTGAAAAACTGTCTCTCTGTTCTTGCATGCAGCACTCCCACTGGAAAGAATAGTATCTAGATCTAGTCTCAGTGGTAAAACCATGCTCCCTAATACACTCTCACTATCTTCTGGTCTACTGAATCAAAAGCAACTTCTGCCTCATAACACTCTATAAAAAGAAAAGTTAAGTGTTGCAAAGTCCTTTTCTTAACCTACAGATGGCTGAAAATACAGCTGATGTGGATATAAATATCTTGAAAGGGAGAAGGTACTGAAACAAAAGCTGTGCATCAACCATGGTATAGCAGGAGGATACAGTAATTTCTTGTGCCGAGAAAAGCAAAACAGTAGCTGATGACCTGTACTTCGTGTGTGACACAGGAAAGATCCAAGCTGTTTGGTCCTTTCAAGAAAAGGCTTTTGAAAAGCAATATAAATTGGCAAAAAAAATCCTTTTTTTATTCTTAATTCCTCATCATGTACCTATGAATTCTGATCACAGAGATGTAGAGGAGACATTTTTAGGACTGCAGATTTGGCCACATATTTTATTTCATCACTGTTCCACCTTCTAACACTCAAATCCCATCTCCCCTTCTCATCCTCATGAAGTGGATTTCTCACTCCTAGAAGTGAAAAGACACTATTACATAAACCTTGACTAGTGCATCTCTAGACCAAACCCCCACTTGGAATGAAGAAGTTAAACTATCTCTCTATATATCTGAAGAAAGCAGATCTACTTTGGAACATTTTTGAGACTCCATGACATGGCCAGTACAAAGCTCATTAGACATTTAATTTTCTATAACCCCTTGAAAGCTAAATTATGTTTTTGAAAAGAATCACTTCAAGTGCTTAAGCTTCAGCCTAGTCAAGCAATTTGCACATCTTTAATTATGAGGGATTAATTCTTTCATCTATCTTATTTTTGGCCAACTTGAAAAATTGCCTAATCTCTCCACACTCTTTACTACCTTGCACTTCATCCTTCGTCACACTGGACATCAGTTCTTTATTACTGCTGAGGGTTTTTTAGGTGGGAATACTTCATCATTAGCTTCACATTCTCACCCTCACTATCAATTACTTGGATACTTTTTATTTGATTGCCATCATCAGCCCAATTCATTTCTGCCAGTTACAGAATCCAAGACACTCCCTTGAGGACATGGCAACTGGAATATGGCCCTCAGTTGCAACTTTCCTTGGGGATCAATTCTCTCATTGTTTTCTTGTATAGTGTTTTGGGGTTTTTTTTCTTTATAATTTTAACAGCATAGTCATACCTTTCCAAAAATCAATATTCAATTTAATCCCTTTCACTGCACATCAGGCCACATGATATAAAAATAATTTTTCTTTTGCTCCTGAAACCCTTCTTTTTAAATCATGTTCACATTCTATAAAGTCGCTTTTCTCTAATTCCTATCTTGGTCCTCAACTTTTTACATTAATATTCTTTTTCCTTGGATTTTTTTTAAATTCTTTTTTTTATTAAAGATGTGCTCATTAACAGCTGAGTTGCATTCTGTCTGCTTCAAGAAAAAATTATATTTATGCTTAATTATTAGCCCTTCAGTTTTATGGTCAAGGAAAAAAATATCAGCTCAGATTCTAAAGTGTTTTCTGTGAAATAACATGAATAATGTCAAAGGAGTTGAAAATTAATATTTTCAGGGAGGATTAATTTGCATACACCAAGCTATTTCTTGGAACATGGTAGAAGTCACCACTTTACTATAATGAAACTCCCTTGGTGAGGAATTTTTATTTATAAAACTGTAGTCACAGACGCATATAGAATTTCACAGATCAGTGATTGTCATCTATTCCAAACTTATGAGAAAGCATCATCCAGAAATATATATAATTTTTATATATATATATATATATTTATATATATATATATATATATACCAGCCCCTGGATATATGCAATTGAAGTTTCTGTGACCTTGGACGCATCAGATGACCATTAACCCTCAGTAGGAAGGACATGGAGAAATTGCCAAATTATGAAGTAATAAAACTATGAGTCTTTTATCCAGTGCAGCTGCAAAGCACGGAACAAATCTGGTTTTGGTGATAAGAACTGACCTTACAAACTAATATCATATGAGGTCACAACTCCACTAATCCCACCCATCTCTCTCAAATGAAGTGTGGTGGCTGTTGTTCAGGTTTTTTTATTTTCTGGCTTTGCTTCATATCATCAGGTAAATTAGCTTATTTATCACAAAAAAGAAAAAGATATTGCAAAGATAGATAGAACCCAAGGAGATTTCAGCTCTGCAAAGCTCTCATTGTCCAACCAGACAATGAGACGTGCGTGCCCTTGACAGAGGCCACCTGAATGAGCTGCTCACAGCTTCTGCAGAGACACAGGGTTTTTTTCCTCTAAATTATCTGCATGAAAGTGTATTACAGTTTAAAGCTCTGTGGAAGGTGAAGCTCTCGAGACACAGAAGACAGAAGGAAAGATTTTAACGAAGTACATTTATGCATCTCACAAAGTTCGAGCCAAATCTGGACTTACAGAAAGAGAGAAGCAACTCTGAATGCTGAACTAGGCAGGAAGGTTCCATCAGCCACAGGAGAGCTCCTAAGTGATGATGGGTGGGGTGGTTAACGCTGCTCACCAGCAGAGCAATTAGAAAACCACCACAGACTGATTTAGCTCGCCCTAAGCTGAGCATTACAAGGGTCACTCGGTCTGTCACTTGCTGGGAGGAGGAACGATGTAACCTGGTGCACTGACAGCACCCTGAGGAAGGACAACCGCAGCAGCAGCTGCAGGTGGGTCAAACAGCTCAGAGCGCAGGAAACCAGGGGCACACCCACAACCCTACATCTTCTGTTCCAATATATATCAAAGAAGTAAATGAAATACAGTACATTTCTAATTAGACCAATCTGCCTGAGAAATGTTGCTGTTTCAGACTATGGCTCACTGCCCCCATTTGTTCAAATTTTTGTAAGAACATGCTGGAAAAGTGATCAATAAACTAGAGTTAGACCCAGCAAGCAAACAAAACCTAGAAAAAGCAAGACAGTACTGACAAGAACAAAGCAAGGCACCTCTATTTATATTTTTTCTATATTTTCCCATATAACTTTTTATTTTTTTTATTCTAGAAAATGTCTATTTCTATTTGCCTGTGTTCAGGGTTGTTATCAACCACTATTTGTGTCTCCTGTTAAAAAGATGGCCTGATAAATAACTACATAAGCAGCAAGTGTTGCAAGAATGACTTAAATCAGCTATGCCAACCCCCCCTTCAAAAATTCCATCAACACTGCAAAAGTGGAAAAAGTCTTTAAGATGAGTGTTAATAATTACCAGTAATCTCACTGTCAAGACAGACATGTAGCATTTTCCATATCCTGAAATGCAAAAGTTTAAGTTCCAAATTTCCCAAATTTACAGAAATGCACAAGATATTTTGTTGTTGCTAAAAAAAACCCCATGTATACATCTACATATATATATATATATAAAAAAATCCAGTGCAAAAACCCCCAAAATAAACTAAAGACCACAATATTCCCCCCCTTTTCAAGTTAAAAGATACTACTTTGCATTTTATTTTTTTCCTGTACTGGGTTTACGACTGCATCAACAATTGAGCTAAACAATCCTGTAGTTCTTCCTCAGTTCCAAGTCTCGGTGCTGTCTATGCTACCAAACAAGTGAAAGGATGGAGAGCCCGAGTGCTGCAGATTTAACTGGCTCCTTCAAAGTCCTTTCTAGTGTGCCTTCCACTTCTCCATTCCCAACATGCAGAGGAAACACCACACAATTTCTTAGGATTTATTCAGCAAAAATTTAAAGAAACCCCAAAAGTCACGACTTTTTATTTCACCACAAATGCAGCGGTATTCAAAGAGGCTCTAAAACAAGCTCTAGATCAGCCCATGAAGTAATTCAGATGCAGATCAGCTTTAAATGGGTAAGCCCTCCACCTGACTTTGACCTAGACTACCTTTTCAGCACACAAAATCTTTGCTGAATAAGTAAGAGCATGCACGAACATCAAGCTTCCAGGATATTCATAATACCATACACGTGAAAACAATATTAAAAAAACGACGCAATTTTAAGAAAAATAACACAGTATTAAGACTAACATTATCCTAAATACTGTTATTTGATCCAGCAATTAATGCAATGATACAAAAATATAGTTATAATTAACAGAAATTCCCGCATGATTCATTTATTTGAAAAAACTTAAATTATCCTGCTAAAGGGAAATTCCCATCACAAAGTTCCTATATTAAACCATAGATAATGTAACATTTTGAATTAATTTTCGTGTTTCTCAGTGGTATTTTAAATTCTTTAAAGAATGATCTTCAGAGCCAATATTTCTTTAGATATGTTTTACCCCCAAGATGAAGATTTTCTTACAATTGCAGGCAGAGCCCATACAACAAGAAGGTGAAATAAATCCTGTGGAGTTTCATTTTTTCTCTCACTGTAGTTATGGACATATTAAGAAACGCAGCTTCTACAGCTTTAAGTCACCTAGACAGCTTGCCAATTAAATAAAATAGATTCTGTGCATGTTTATTTAATAAGACTTGTGACCCCTAAACTTTTGAGAGGCATTTATAGATAACAGCAACAAGAAATCATATGAGGTTATAAACCTCACAAGCCAAAACAATAAGATTATTTTATAGTTACAAAATAAAATAAAGCAAGTCCACAAAGGTCATTAGACAAAATTTGGAAATTTATTCCAAAGAAACCTTGGAATATTCTGCATTCCACAGTGATTCAAGTGGGAAGGGGCAAGTAGATTTAAAAAAACCAAAACCTAGCAGGTGCTGAAAGGAAGAGTCTGAAGCTGTACATAACAGTCAAAGAACAAGACTCCCTACAAAGAACAATTATCCATGAGAAACACAGTCTCAAATTATAAAAGGCTCCCAAATTACAGCAGTGTGCAGTCTCCAGCAGCACCAAACACGACAAATAAACAACAAAAGCATCTGACTTGCATTACACAAAGCCTTCAGAATATAATCCTTCACACCACAAAATGACAAACAAAAATGACCTTCTTTTTTCTAATGTTGTTTTCTCCATACCTTGGTACACAGTGCCTTTTTCTGGCACCTGTAAAAAGTCTTTTACTTCAGGCTAGGAGTTTATTCCTGGCTATTCTATTCTTGTACCAACAAAGTGACTGCTCCTACCAGACATTACAGTTTCTCCGACACACAAGCACTTAAGGAAAGCTACATTTCCCTGAGAAAGGAAAGTAACAGAAAGGAAAGGGATGATAGTTAAAATTATGTTTAAAGACAGTTACCATTGTACCTGTTACCTAAAATTTCAGGAGTGAGCTCCATATCAAGTCATCTTAATGTTTTAATTTCAAATTTTACAGATGGCCTCCTGCCATTAATTATTGATTTTTAATTTTTTTTAAATAGAGAAATGATGCAAAGACAAGTGACAAACAAAAAAAATCGTGAAGGTGTTGATGGCAGGAAAAGCTATCTAGTAAGCAATAGCTTGTAAACAAGCACTTGCACAGGTTATCTTAAAGCTCCACTGAGTGTGGTTATATTAGTTATATCTAAACATCTACATAAAACCTAAAAATAAAATTTTCCATCAGAAGTCAAGATCATGAAGTTAAGATGGCTGATTACCTCCTGATTAAATACAATTAGATATCAATGGCACTTTAGAATTCTTTTTCCTGAAACAAAGCAGTGAAACAAGAAACAAGCACAGGCAAATAAAAACACGTATAAAGGTTACTTCAGGTTTATCAGCAACAATTTTGTATCCTCTTCACTGTTAAATAATGTTATTATTTTATATAGACTGAGATATTTGTCTGTGGATAAGCTGATACAACTGCATTGAAGTGCACGTACTCTTTCCTGAGGCTTCAGCAAACACAGATGACCCACGGTGTGCACTGCACACATCCACTTAAGGTCTGTAAAATCCACGAGTTTCCAAAATTACTTCCCTCTTGGAAGCTGTACACACGTATCAATCTATGAATTTAAATCTAGTTAATACTTCCCCATTTATTCAGAAATTAACTGGTTTGTAGCACAGGGTTACCTTTAAATTCATTCACTTTGTCCAGGCATATATGTGGACGTAGGAATGCACAGCTACCTATCATGCAGCATTTTTTAATCCTTCTGTGTTATGTTACATATTCTCCTCTTGAAAATGTAATCCCTTCAAAGAATTATCTTGCTAAGTAAGGTGTTTTCCTTTTTTTCTGCTATACAATTCTGCTTTCACAAGTTGCAGCAAAAAAACTCATTCACACTTTAGCTTCCCCCATTAAATGTATGTAAAATACATCGTCACATATTCGTTTTTTCACTTACTGCATTGAAAGTGCAATATTGCAGATGTAAGTGCAATAATTTTAGAAATCTGATGTAAAAAATGTTAAAAATAAGGACTCTTACATTCCCCTAAATATATTTATTCACACTACTAAAATTGCATCTAGTGCTGTACATTTATACCATAGTGTGCTTTGCCATGGTGTTCTGTAAGCAGGCAGATCACACTTAGAAAAAGTATATTTAATTAGTTCAACAGTTATACATGGAAAATTAGAGAAGCGCTGGGAAAACTAAGCTCTTTGGATTTTTAAAATAAAGTCTGTTTAGAATGTCACCGGTATTAAAATGTGTGGGTTTGATTCAAACCCACAGGAAGGTAACCAAACTAATGGGAAAAGAGCTACCAGCAACAACCAAGCTGTGAATCCAGCAATACTTCCTTTGGAGCAGAGACTGAGCTGGAGTCAAGATCATCTCTACACTCATAGGTCAAAGTCAATATAGAAAACAAGAACAACAGAGGAAAAACAGACCTGACAAATTAAGTTGTGTTTGCTAGCAAAGCAAATAGGAAAACTGAGATTAAATGGAACATAAAAGTAATGGCAAACCTGGATCCAAAGTGGTAAACAGCTTACAAAAACCCCCCATAGGTAAAGTGGCAGTGGAAATATAGAGTATCAGACATAAAGGACAGGACATTTGATTGAAGTGTACAAAAACCACAAACAGAGCATTAACCTGTGACATGCGACATGGATAACTGGGAAAAGTACAAAGAATGACTTAAAGAAGAAAAAAAAAATTATAAACTGAAGCAGGTGAGAGCCTCTCCCCAACCTACGTGTGTGCAATGGCCTTGAGGGATGATGTTACAGACCAGAATGCTGAAGCCATTACATAAAGCCACTCATACTTTGTGTACCAGTCTCTCTGAAGCCATTGTAGTGAGCCCATAATTATCTCTTGAGAAGGGAGAACAGACAGAGGATCACAATAAGCTGGATTGTCTTAAAAGATTCAGAGGAAAATGTCATTAAACCTAAACCAACCTAAACAAACTCAAAACTAACAATGCAAAGTTTTACTTAACTGGGAGACTGCAGCAAACTACTGATGCCAGAAAATGCTTAAGGTTCTTTGACTGAGCAGTGAAGAGGCCCTCAATTCTAAGTCAAAGAGCCACTCCCTCCACATCTGATTTCCACAAGTTTGGAACAGGCTCGGAGCCCACTAAAAATACACACTCCCCATATGGTATCTCTCCATGAGGCATCCTGCCTGGGTAAGAATAAAACTTGCCTTGCTGCTGCAGCAAATGTAGTCCTCCACTGAAGAAGACCTTACATTAAATCTTGTGAAAGTAGAACCACAGCTTGACAGAAGAAACAGCCTAGCTACATAGCAACCCTTATTCACTTCCTTTAACTTAGGTGGCCATATAAGATAAGGAGTACAGCTCTCAAAAACAATCTCCAAGGTTAATTGGAATGTGAATGGAATACAATACAGAGCACTACATCCTTTTGTAGTTTTATTTTTCCCCTACAGTAATAGATACAGCATTTTTAGCTTCTTTTTGCATCTAATGAATATACCAGGACGCTCACAGAACAGAGCAGACTATTGTTTTTCACAGCCTTATTTACTCAGCTTTTGTTTACTCAACTGAATATAGCTGGGGAGTTTGTATTCAGCATGACATATTTACTGGTGCTGGTCACAGGATACTCTGGAAGATATTAAGTGTTGAAATAAAGCAACTGCTTTCACTGCTTAAGTGTCCCTGGTTCACTTACCATGTATAACACATTTCAAAGGCACACAAAGTGCACAAGCTTACAGAATAAAATCTTCTACAGGGTCTTTTCACATACATTGGAGAAACTGATTCTCTCCTCTGTCAGCGTAAATCAATATTTATACTATCTAAGAACTGACTAATACTATCGTTTACTGAATAGACAACTGAATTTTAGACACAAATTTAATAAAAGGAATACAAGACAGGAAATAAACATGGTGGGAAAAAAAAACTATTTCTATTTCCTTTAGGCTTCTACAACTGAGAGATAGATTTCCAAGTAGTTGTAGATGTTATGTGTTCTCTGGGATGTAACTGTTCAAAACTTAATCACCATTTATTGTTTTTCCCCTCAGAACATTTATGAGCGTAAGGCAAATGCATGCAGATAGAAGTCACTAAAAAATGACTCACATAAAAAAGGAGAAGCTACTGAGCAAAGGCATGCAGGGTGTGGAGATCTGGATTCACTACTCTGATTAAATGGCCTCAACGTCCTGCAGTTTTCATCCTTCATGTTGTTCGAGTCCATTGTATTTAAAGATGACCATGCCATAGTAGGAATGGGAAAGTCAGTCTCAGTGGATGTATGTTCAGCCAGTCAAAGCTACAGACAGCAAACATTTTTGGATGCTATCATACATCATTTAAATTTTCCAAAATGCTACTGTTGTACACATCCTTCACCTGGCACAACTTTCTCCCTGCTCCTTGACTCTTCCCAGTAAACACCAAGGTTCCGTGCAATGATATTTCTGCTGTTCTTCAACCCAATGTTCTATTTTGCAGCTAAAAACATAAAATCCTTAGCTGAACTAGAATATCCTTGAAAGATGTTCCTGAGTAACCATGCTGCCTGCTGTACTCTAGACAGCTGCTGGCACGTGTACCTAGCCAGTCCAAAATACTTGCCAATCTGTTGGAACGGACCCTTCCCACTGAGGGAATCAAAAGAACACTTGAGGACACATCACCTCTCCCCAGGAAGACAAATGGAAACGTCCCCTGTACATCCAAGTCTCGCATGGATCACAGCCACAGAGCAGGCATCACAACACCCAACCCTTCTGAAATGGTGGAGAATCCCTTTGCCTCTGCTCACTGCTCTGGATTCCCGAGTACAGCAGCTTCCAGGCCTGCTTCCAGGCCCCACAAGTCAGTCTGCTGGCAACTGAAGGCTCCTTTGGAATCTGTGCGGAGTCTCAAGGATTGTTTACAGGAACATTAAGCCTAAAACCAATCATCTGGAAGTTCCAGCTTAGTCCCAGTGCCCACTTTAGGGTCACAGATTATCCAGTACCCTTGCAGAAAATGCATTCTAATTTGGCATTCCTTGTAACAAGACAGGACACCCACAGAGAGGTTCATGTTGCAGTTGATGGAAGTTTGTCTTAAATTGCACAGAAAATTCCCTGATTAGATTTTTTTTTTTTAAATCTGTAATACTCCAAAATTCAAGTCGGTTCATATTCTCAGACACTTCTATATGCCTAAAAGTCACAAAGATTTTCCTTTCCAATGTTGCCTGAGATCTACTAAGCGGTAGAAGCATGACAGTTTTATTAAATGTTTACCTAAAACATTCACTGCACTTGGGATGTTTTCTCTGTATAAGTTCCAGCAACACTCTGATTCCAAAGGGATTCAAACAGGGCTTTAAACACCCACTGCCAGCAAAGCTCCCACTGCCTGTACAACACAGTGTACACACGGAGAAAAGACAGGTAAATCTGGTATTAGTCAGGTCTTGTGGGACTGGAGAGAGAAAATATGATTTTGAAATACCTGGTGATACCTATAAGTGAAAACATTGCTCCAAATTCTCACTCAAAACATTTCAATCAATGCTGTTTTCAGCAGAAATGCCAAATGGGACAAACACTTCATCTCCTTTCATGATTGCCACTGTTTCATATTCTACTTGAATAAAATGAAACTCATTTTGATAAGTTTCCTACATTACTGTAAATATTTGTCAGTGCATAGACCCCAAAATATTAAATCTTCAAGAAAAATTTAATTTATTTTGCATAATAGAGAATACTACAGTGAGACATCAGAGTCCTGTGTCTAGATAACGGAGGAACAACACTTCACCTACAAGAAACAGAAGCAAACAGAAAGTAAATGTGTTACTCTGTAAGAAGGGGCTCCTTCACAGCTGGGACCATGACTACTTCTAACATCTGAAACACGTGAGCTAGTGATCACTAGAAATGCCACTAGAACAAAGTAGAAAGGTTTGGGTTTACATCTTTTATAATTAACAGAGCCAGATGAAGAAGCACATCTCACTAGCTGTTCATCTCAGAGAGGTTCCTCAATTAGCATTTTCTTCCAGTATCTGCTTCACTCCTGAGCACGAGCCTAGAGGCAAAACTTTATACTTCTTCCTTCGAGTCTTTCATAAACATTGACCATTGATTAGCCTGCTCCAATGCCTCCTTACTTCCAAAATATACAATGGCACTGATTTCTAGTTTGGCACTTCCTTGGAAAGTCCAAGGTAGATTCTGCCTCATTTTATAATTTGTCAGTCCTCACTCTGTACATCCATCTTTTTATGACTGCCTTGCAAGCTCTCTCTTTCTCTTACATAGCAAATATTGCTATGTAGACAACGTACTGACAGCATTTAATTTTTCATGTGCATCTCAGTACATCCTGTGTTCTTTCCTGCTACTTTATTCCACTGCTACTTTATTCCACATATATATATATATATAAAATCTTAGACTTCTTACTACTAGTACCACCTTTTGTTAATTTTCACACACCTTTATTAAAAAGCCAATTGATTTAGACACCTGCTTGATCACCTACACTGGGCTTTTACACATTCCCAACAAGCACACATACAGTCTAATCAGACTTGATTACTGTCTGAAGCAGATACTGTATGGTTTGTTTAGGATTAATTTTTCAGCTGGACATTACCTCATGTATTGCCATACCCAACTTTGTAATTTTTTAGCCCTTTTAACCCATCTCCCACCTACACCTATAGTTCTCCTCAGTAGAAATTTCAGCTCCTGCTGTGTTGGATGTCATTTCTTCAAGTTCTGGATCTTTGGAAATAAACCTTCAATGCAATTTACTTAGACTGCCAAGCTATGTTATCATGGACCAGCACAACACTGAGACAGAGGCTCAATAAATGATACAGTTGTGCAATTCATTACAAAGTCAGATGAGCTCTTTGTCATTTAAGTAGACAGGAGAGACTGACATTAAAATACGGTTCATTAAAAGTGAATTTGAGCCTCAGCATTTACTGTACCAAAACATCTGGAGACAGCCTAATTCTTACTGGAGTGCCTCAGAAAATATTTGAGCTTCTAACTAAGCACAGGGGATTTGCCAAGTAAAAGGCTGCCTTTTTTGTACCACTATATACTCGAGGAGGATTTGTTTTATGAATATCACAGTACCTTCCATCAACTGCACAACCACGGACCCAGTACCGTGGACTATTTGTATTAAGACACATTATTGCAGAAAATATTTCAAACTGTTTGCTTTGGCAAGTAGTCCAGGAAATAATGCAGTTAAGCTCCTGTGTATTCTTTAACTTATTTTAAATATTTATCACTTTAATCTAAATATGAAAGTAAAAAATCTGTTTATTGCTTTTGGCTGTTCTGAACAGACGATGATATTTTTGTGATGTTCTTCATTCTTGACCCTCATGTTTCATTATTATATGGTATATTTTTGGATCATTAAGACTACAGACAGGTCAGATAAAGTAAAGGAAAAACTTGAAAGACTTCTGTAAACAGATGACAATCTAGCTCAAAGAACCCTTATAGATTGATAATCAGGTTTTCAAAGTGCCTTGGAAGCAGCTAACATCTGTTTTCTTAATGGTCTTCCCCTTGCTTTAAGAGAAAACTTGTTCCTTTCTTACATTAAAAAAAAAAAAAGCAAAGGAAAAAGAGTAAGAAAAACATTAACAACTGAAATCAGCACACCAAGGCAGGTGGATATACCAATGAAATTCTATACTTCTCTTTAGATGCACATTTACTGTGATTTGTGAATAGATCAGAACTGTTTATTCAACTTGAGCAAATGTAACTTCACACTCTCTTGTGATCAGGAAAGGCACCGTGAGAGGCAGAGCCATGAATGCTCATGTAGCACAGTTAGGACAGTTTGAACTGCCAGCTGACCTCAGAAGCCAAAGGAAAACACTCCAATAACATAAGAAAGCAAACAATGATATGTAGCTACACACTAGGAATACCAAAATCTTTCATTCCAACCTTGATTTGCACTTGTCTATTTAAGCTTGTTTAAATCACGAGATCTCTCCTGAGACCTTTCCTGAAAATTCATATTTTAAAGTATTTTAAATTCATGCTCAATCATCTATATTAAAATATATTCTAATTTACATAAGTTTATAATACTTAAAAAATGTCGTATGGGTTAACTTATGATCAGGAATGGAATGTCTTGGGGTTTTGGGGTGTTTTGTCAGTTTTTTGAAATAAAAGGATCAAGCCTCATTGTCTTCCATAACTCAGTCTGTCTTCTTATAGCTGTTTATCCAGAAAGTAATTTCCAAATGTGTTTACTATTAACTGTTAATTTGAACCCAGCCATTTTAATGATAGGCTTTTGCATTTAGCAAATGATGGAGCACGAGACACCCAAATTCACTGTGCTAATCACTTCACAGTTCAAAGGTAAACCTTACACTTTTTACAACAGTATCAGCTGCTGTCAAGATGTAAAACATATGTGAAAGCAAACAACATAATGCAATTAGTTAATTTTGGTAGATTTGCACAAGTGTTACCAAAGCAGAGTTTGATCCAAATACATTACAAAATTACAATGAAAAAAAAATTCTACAGATTCCTGAATGTGCAAATATATCACATTTTATTTTTGATATCACTTATTTCTATATCACTGAACAAAGGAAGAAGATAAATTGTTCAGTATTGGTTCTTGAAGTGTTGGACAGAATGACTCCCTATTGATTTTCCTGCTGCTGTTCTGTTCAGGGTACAGTTGAAAGACATGCAAGTACTTTACAGTTTTCTAAAGGAAGTAAATATTTTGACACTGAAACACAGAACGGGACCTTGGAGGTAAAGTAGCTGAAGAACACAGAAAAAAGTGAATCAGTAGCCTTAACACTGTCTACCTTAGAAAGTATTTAATTGAAATTTGAACAGCCATGTGGGCCATATGTACAGATGTGACCCAGTATCAAGTGGCATTAGGGATTTTGCACTACTGAAGTGAATTTCATACAGTTTGAAAAATGACCAAGTGCAATTTCTATCCACAGATCCACAGATTCTCCCCTACCACTCCCAGTTCTACTATTAATTACAACTCATTGCAATTATTAGCAGAAATATAAGTGAACTTAGAACCTCCAGCTTCCTGTGGTGTACCTTGATGCTTTCCAAAAGCACAGTTGTGAGCACAATTTCTTCTAATTATCAATGCAACTGATAAAACATATACAGAGCTGTTTAAATATCAAAAGCATCAAAAACTGTACTTCAAATGCCTTTTTCCATGATACTTATTGCATAAGCCTTAGAGCACAAAGCTACTTTTATTGAATTTCCAAGTGTGACTTCACAGCTGTTGCCCTCAGTAGCAGTCAATATTTGTATATTACTTTAATGAGTTCCTAGTAACCCAGACTCCTAAGGCACAGCTGTGCTCCTGGAATCAAACATGCAATTCCCATAGATTTCAGTTACCAGGACTGCATTGCTTCTTCCCCACTTTACTTTTCTGGCACGTCAGGTTAGGGGGTTTTCCTCCCTTCTCTTTCCTCCATGGTTTTCAGAGGAGTCCCGTAAGAAGAGGTGGTGTTTGGTGGCTCTACTGAGCAGCTGGGAGACCTTGATATCTACTGGAGTCCAGCCGTAAATGTGGGTAGAATGGATAAGTCAAAGCCCAACAGACTACAGTTTTTAAGATGTACAGGGTTTTTTCAGGAAAACCTGAGCCAAGCTTGTTTATCAGTGCACAGCTCCAGAGAAACAAACCTCAGCAACACCTGTTAATGAGTCTTGACCACTACTTAATTTTTGCGAGTTTGGGGACCAGTTTACACATTCTCCTTAACTTTCATTTGGCTGTGTGTGGAAAGGTCCTGAGCACTAAGAACTAGTCCTATAATGCATAGAGAATTATAAATAACTTTTATGTTTACACGAAGTGCTGCTTCTTTTTACTGCTCATAAGAAAACTATTTCCCCTTCCTTGTTACACTGAGAGCTCAATCATGAACTCAACCATTAATGAAGCTCAGCAGCAGCCAGCACAAAGCTCAAAGCGAGTATCACTTTCAGGCATCCACAGCAGGAGCAAACGGCCAATTCTGAAAGGGAAATCTGTTTAGAAAATGGGAAGAAGGAATTCTCTCACAGCCTTTCCTAAGCACATGCATATTTACTTTTTGATAGGCAATGTTCAAGCACTTCTTCTAAAGATTAAACCTCTGTTTTCACTTACATCAGTTCCAAATACCCCATAGTGCAGGGTGAAGGATAGCAGTGTTTCTCCCAGAATCAAGGATATAAATTCACATCTATTCCTCAGGTCCTTCCTTGCTATCCCCACCACCATAGCAAAACCACAAACCCACAGGGTGGCACTTATGTTTTTTTCTCCAACCATAGTCGTGCTTAGCCAAATCCTTCAAAACTGTCAGAGCTGTGTCAGAAGGAAGACAACATTGAGCACACGGAACAGAATTAAGGGGAAAAATGCTTAAGTCTCAGAAAGTGAAAACGTAGTTGTGCACCAAAATGAAAGACTTTTAGTGAAATTTCTCTTTTTTATCTACAAATCCACTTCCAAACTGCCTACATCTTTCTGCAGGTTTAAAAGGTAACATATATTTGGCTTAGGCTGTTTTAAAATAAAATTTTGTTTCACAATGCCCAGTAATGCTTCTGTCAAATGTGGAGTTCAATATCCTGTCTTTCACTAATACTGTTCCACACAACATTAACGATATTTCAGTAGATGGATACACAGATGCAATTACAATAAGCAGTGACCGATTAAACAAATCCTAGATTATTCCAGGCACTCCGGATAGTTGAAAAAATTCTCTTGGATAATCAGTAAAACTGTTTAGAAGGAATACTGCCTCTTCATCCACACTGGCTTTATTTAGAAAAAGCAAGGTTTGAGAGAAGCAAACCCATTCAATACTGATTAATTTTGGGAAAAGAATCTAAGCATATACTTAATTTTCTGGAAAGTCATTGTAGGGTTTTTGATGCAACTGAAAAGAAAATGTTATTTGGAATGTGGGTTCCTACTTCTCTAAACCCCATAGAGAAATATGTATCAGATTTCAGCAATATAAAAAAAAATGTGGGGGAGGAGAGGGGGAAGGCATAAAATGATCTTTCAAAGGAATAAAGAAAATCCATCTAGAAAGTTGGCTGCTTCATTTAACAGAAGCTGTTTGCCTGGCTAAGTCTGGGGAAAACTCATCAATGTGTGGCACTTTCTTGACTCTCCGCTGCTGATCAGATCTCCACCAGCCAAAACTCCAGCTAAATGAACTAGAAATCATCCTGATTTCCTAAACCTGATCATCATATAACAGAGTTTCTAAAAATACCAGCCGACCTATCACAGGTATGACCTGTGGCCTTTAGTTGGATGGGACTAAGCTACTGCAATCAGCTAATCCCTAGGTAACTACTTTTCTTGTTTCAAAGCAAGGCATTTAAAATTCAAGCTTGAATGCAGTGTCAGAGAATCTTGGTGACTGCGGGAAGGGACAGGAAAGTAATTTTTTTTTTGTTTCAGTTTAATTCCGTTTGCCCATATGAGAGGTACTTAGACCTTCCTTGCCTGGCACTGTTACTTTTCAAAATTAGCATGGCTTCCACCTCGATTCACAAGCAGTGCTTCTGCTGTCTTATGGTTTGTTTAGTGATGACAAAGATGATGGGTAAAAATGAGAGCAATGGCTTTTATGAAACACACATCATACAAGTGCTCTTTTACAAAGGACTTTCAAGACATGCCTGTTGTAAACTAATGCATGGCTCCAAGATCAGTACTATTTCCTATAATCAGAGAGTTAATTAATTAATTTTCATGTGCTATTTTTGTCTTATCACGTTTTCATACGTTTGTACTGGGTTCTTCCACAGTCCAGAGAACCTGCACCACTAGATGTCACTGCAAGCAGAACATTGGGAATCGCACACTCATACGGAATTTACAGTCTCCTGCTCTATCGCTGCATTTTTTTTTAAAACAAAAGTTAGAAATAAGTTATTTTCTAGTCATATTTACTTTCTCATTTAGTTGAAGGTGAGTAGCTGCCAAATCTCAAATATATTTTGAATCCCCAGTAGCTGAATCTAAAGGTATGATGAGTAAAAACATCGACGATGTAAGAGTTGAAGGATGGGGATGATTACAAAAGCTGCCAGTACCTTATTTACAACCTGATAACGTCCTGCACAGCAGTCAGTTTACTGTTATTTCTTAAAAAGCATTGCAAGTCTCTGTCTCATTAGAGAGCAGAAGTAGCACACTGATTAATGTGCATATGCTACAACATTAATTAGAGAATAAGATTTTGCAGAAGATTGATAATTTCATAGTGACAATTGTAGCTGCAATTAACTGAATCTTTTCTGGAAATCTTCTGATGAGACAAAATGAAGAGAAATGAAAAGAATACCAAGATCCAGCTTGAGGTAGAAAGAAGGCAGGAATTATCTTCAGCATAAGACAAAAATGCCTCTCAGCAAAGTGGAATTTGCACTATGATTTTGCAATTATATTCCATTGTCTGCACTGGCTTCTAATGGAGAAAAAGAAAAATCAGGCCACATAAAAAACACCCCAGCTTGTTTTTAACAACAAATAAAGGTTCTAATCAGTAATATAAGCAATCAGCAGTTAAAATATCCTTAATAATAGGATAGTGGCAACAGAATAATTGTAAGGAAAATAACTATTCAAATTACTCTGCTCAACTGACATTTAATAAATTCATATTTAAAAAATGACATTTAGAGAACTAGATGATAATGCAAATGAGGGCTATATTTATGAAGGGGTGAAAAAACAGCTTCTAGTCTCAAGTATAAGAATATCCTAGGTTTTGGTACCTGGCAAAAAATATCAAAACTTGCTGATGGATAGTGATCTGGTGCAATTATATACTATTCTGAGCTAAATGCCATGTATTCTCCATCTGCCCTTACTGTCATGGCAGAAATAACTTTCTAGCACTGGCTCGTTCTTGTTTATCTCCATCACCCTCTTGACATGAGGTGCTGCTTTCCAAATATAAAATGGTCCAAAAGGAGCTGCTGTGATTTACGTGCTTGCACACTGCCCTGTGCCAAACAGGAGTTTGGCTACTAACTTTCCTATCATAATTCACAATGTGGATGGCTCAGTCCCTTTATGAATGTGTATTTTACATGTCTATCCTGCCTCACAGTTTCTACTATAACAAGGATATTACATTTCTTTAAGAGCATTTTCATTGTCTGAAACAGTTCTCTCAGATTTAGCAGACGCTTTTTGCATTCCCTTTTGCTCAACCCCAGAAAAACACGAGGAACGTTTTCAGCAACACAGTAAAACTTACATAGCAGCATCCAAAATGCAGCACAGTGGTGGTACTACCCTCGATCCACTCATCTGACTTGGAGTGAGGAATCCAAAGAATTCCCTTGAGCCAGGTCATGGTTTTGTCTCCCACCACATTTTCCCAATTAACATTTAAAAAAAACCCAACCCAACCCAAAAGTTTGATGCTCACTTGCATTTCATTGTTACTGACAACAATGCTGTATGCCCAGCACTTCACTGCTAAATGGGACCACACAGTTTTCAACCTGATTCAAAATTCCAGACGATGCCTGGTAATGCATTACTTTGTCTCAGACCATGATATAGACACCATTTTCTTTCTCCCCCACTATCCCCAAAAGGATGGTATTGTTGGTCTTGGGAGGGTTGTTTTTTAAAGAAAGGATGTCTTTGTTTAGCACCAGTCAGTGCTGACTATTAAGTGACAATGACTTCACCTAATGCTGGGTTGAAGGCATAGAGGTCATTTAATACTGTGTGTTTTTAGAGAGTCTCTAATTCATCTGTTTAAAAACAAAAGTGACTTCTCTTTTAGCTATAGCCTTGAAGTATATTACAAAACCAGAGGTGTTACGTATGCAGTCAAACAACCTTAGGTTTTCCTCAGGGAACACGGTAATTAAATCTTAAACAAATTTTAAGAAGCCTAAGCCTTGCATCATACTCAGCTTGCAAGTCTTCTCATTACACAGCTGAGATTACATCCGCTTAATAGAAGAGCCACTTCCACTTTGTCAGAACACAAATGTTAATTAGAGCTTCAAAATGCATGTTTGAATCTCAGATAAAAAAATCACCAATACATAAATCAGAACAAAGTGATCAATACAGCTGCTGTAATATTTGTGGCATTCATTCCAATATCTAGATAAAAATCCCAGATAAAACCATCTCAAAATGAAATAATCAACATCAATCTTTTAAATCAAATTGAAAAGCTTTCAGACTGTTTAAGACTCATGACTACAATTGATTAAGTGGGAACTTCAGGCATACCATTTAATTGCAGAAAGAAACCCCAAACTGTTTGTTGGTGTTTAACTCAGTAATTTCTTATTTCAAAATATTAATAGAGCAGTATTCAATGAATTTAAAGCTCTTGAAATATAATCTGTAAAAGTCTGGAAATCACCTTAAAAACCTGGCACTTGAGAAGAAAGGAAGAATTCAACCTCTTACAAACACTACAGCACATTTTCTAGAGATTCTTGGAAGTTCATCCTCAGGTGTGGCCTCTACCAGGGTATGACTGTAATTTTTTTTATTTGGAGGAGTTGGAATTCTGGTTGTGTTTCATTAATGGATTTTAAGCCGTTCCCTCCCCCCACCCCAGCCCACTCCCCTGACCACAGAGTCTTCCCCAGCTCAGATGAAAACATTATATGTAACTGTTAAAGCTTAGATTACAAAACACTGTATAAGACTAATCATAGATATTTACAGTCTGCACAAACTTTGTTTGCTCATCCATGGCAAGCATTTAATAAAGCTAGTTCATCTGGAAAGAAGTTAAATTAAATAATCCAAAATGAATGTGATGCATATTCAGAAAAATATGGTGTTCAGAACTAACAATAATGAAATTTAGGCCTTAGGAAAAAAAACAAATGCAACAAAGTCTGTAATTTGTTTCATTCTTTCCCCCATTTATTTCTTCCTACGACCAAGGGAAAAAAATTAAAGGCTAATATTTTACCAGCTTGGTAATTTTTTTAGTTAATGGAAGTTCTGATAATTGTCCCTTTCTATTTAAGTGCCAGCTAAGATTAGAAGAAGGATGTAAATTATAAATTGAGAAATTCAAAAGTATGATCATTTTCCTCCCAGTAAAGGACCCAAAATGCTGAAACTTGTGAACCCATTCCCTGCCACAAGAAGTCCATATTGAAGCCAATAGCCTAAGGACCCAGATGAGAAAGGCAAAGGTGAGCACATCACCAGGAAAAGGGTACAAAACAGGACATGCATGGTGCAGAACAATTTTAATTACTTTATGGAGATTCCTTCTGTGCAGTAGCACTCATCTTTTCTATTTTCTGTAACAACTGAATCCACATCAGTAATAATAATCCCACAATTTGACTTTTAGGCTTTGAATATAATAGCAATAAACTCATCTTTTCCCACAAGGTGTGTTCCCTTTGTGTGACATCATGCTGTGCTATCTGCTGTCTAACTCAGTCATGAAGTTGCTTGTATACACTGAGCTCAGGTAGGAATTCCTTAAGGCCAAAGAAAAGCAAGGATTTCATTTCATAGACTGTATTAACAAAAAAGGTCACAATTATCAGGCTTATGATACTTTCAGGAGAGCACACATGAGTGAAGACATGATATATATTAATATCACCCTACAACTTCAGAGAGCTTAAAAGGCATAACCTGCCACAAACACTCCTACTGCTCTGTGCTATTTATCATAGAACAATTTCTAACTTATGGTATGGTACTCCCTTTATTTATAACTTTAAACCAAGGCTTACTTCTGCAGTGCCCTGTATCATACTATCATGAGTATATAAAGTAATATACTGTAAAATTTAATACACAAGCATAAGGCATATTTTTTTAATTTAAGAGCCTCTTGTTTTTTTGGTGTGATTCACGGTAACTTCAGGAGTAACATGAAAATCAAGAGTTAGGAACTGGATATAGAAAGTTCTGTCATCCAGAGATGCAGACATTTCATGCCAGCAATTGGGGCATTCTGAACCGAGAAAATGTCACTTTTCCTTCAAAGAAGCGGAAGGAAAGAAAGAATCATCATGACCCAAAAGATACCTCCACATTTTTGCAGCCAGGATCAGGGAGTTAAAATGACAGGAATGATTCCATTTCTGATGGGTGCTCATGAGACCTTCAGCACACTTACACAGCCCACAAGATGCTGAGATAGTTATACCAGCTGTAGTTTGAAAAACAATGTCAAAGTTACTATGGATTTTCTTAATAATTTTCTTCTCACTTTCTCTTAACAACACATGCATTGAAACTTCTTCAACATTTCTCTTTGCTTCTTGTGTCAGTTTATCAGGATAACAAATATCACTAATATTCATTTAATAGCGTTTGTGCTCATCTTCTATTCCAAGCTTAAATTAATAGTGATACCTATACATTTTATAGGTGGTGAATAAAAAAACGCCACCTTATACTTACCGACAGATCTGAATTTTAGATCAGCTTGTCTCATTACACCTGTGGTAGATCTGGGGCATTCTATCTCCTCTGACAGGTTTAGCTTCTGCTGAGCAATATCTCTCTGAACCTGCCACTGTTCAGATTTGGGGCACACACTCGCTGCAGGTGGCTGGAAAACTATACTGGTATTTATGGGATTTATTTCTCTTTAATGGAACACAAGGCACTTCTTCTATAACCTTAGTGTTTTGATTGCATAGGCATAATCAAATTAATTGTTAATGACAAAAGTGAGCCCTTCCCACCCCAAACAAATCTGTTCATACTTTTTTGGGTACAAACGTAATGAGCCCTGTCCCTCATAATGAAAGGCACTTGGAATGGGCAACACGCAGATTTTCCACACTGGCACTGGATAATCACCTCTGGGTGTGCCTACATTAGGACCTTATTCTGGGTCAGGAGTGTTGTTTGGTTTGTTTTTAATGCTAATTTCACAATTAAATCTGCTGCATCATAGGAACCAAAGTACAATCAGGAGACAGAGTGCACAAACAAGATGCCTCACGTGAAAGGAAGCTGGAAGGTGTGCCAGATTTACACATAAATCCTTCCCATACAGAATGAGTGTTCCATTTGGAAAACCAGCCTAGAATTAGCACAGAATATAATCCCTGTAGGAAAAAAAGTGTTAGTGTAAATGCCATGCCCAATACACCATCTCTTTCACTTTGCACATTCATTCTTTAGCCTGCACTGCCTCCTAACGAGGACTTTGGCACTGAGTATTGTCATGGCCTATAAAGATTGGTTTGGCAATTTTTTCTAAAGCACCAAAAAGGAAGGTTTAATGTTGGTTTACAGATAAGCATTATTTTTATATCCTGGCAGAGTTCCAGTTGCAGAAGCACAGTCTGGTCTTCAAATATGACTTGAATTCCCAGCAGTCTGCCTGCTAGGAAAGCAGTTCTTGGGGTAGTCTTAGCACTACTGCTCAAAACCTCAAAAAATTGGTTTGCTTCCTTACATCCACTTCAGTCACACCACTTGTGAAAAAAAAAACAAACAAAACCAACCCAAAACACCAACAAAACCTAAATATGAGTTACTTATTGTTGTGCATAAATTATTACTTGAAACCAGAAAAATGTGCTTTCATCTAGGATGCTGGAACAATACTTCATACTTTTATGAAGTAATCCTTGTATCACTGACTTCAAATTGGCCATGAAATATCATAATTCTAGGGATCTGGATACTGTCAGAGCATAATTTCTAATTTAACTTCAATATTCAGCTCACGTAATCTACAATTTAATGATAGTGGAGAAGATAATCTTGAACTGCTCTTCAGGAAGATAGAGAGCACTTTTAAAGCTATTAATATCATTAGTATTTGCTGTGCATGCTAACACATCATCTCCTTTATTTTTACTGCTAAAGTATAACCCTCCAGAAGGGGAACAAATCAACTCCATCCAAAAGTTCTAATATGCCAAAACACGAGGCAGATTAGCTGCCACCTGCCCTTCAGATTCAGGGCTATCCGAGATCAGATCCAATACCACACAAGTGCAGTACAATTCAAATTCCAGCTTTTGCCCTGGAACACGGTATGACTAAAAGTATGCAAAGGCCCTGAAGCTGTGGATAACTGATACTGTTAGGTATGTACAGTTCCCAAGCTCAGAAATTCTTTTTAGCATTTTGCTTGGCTTCTCTACTCTTCATGGTGTTTTTAGTAATTTTCAAATGCAAGCTATGGAAACCTCGTCTTTCTTTTTCAGGCTATTACCATGCCAACTTTCTCCTTAGAAGCCTTTATTTTACTTCTTTTTCCCCTCCATTCCCAATTCTTAGGGAAACAGCAGTATGGAGCAAGAGAGGAAATTACAGGCAGCCAAGTATAAGAGACACAAAGGATAGGAGAACATAGCGGGTGTAAGGACACAGAGAAACTATTTAGTTTTTTTCAGTGAATAATGTCAAATCCAACATCTAGTGAGCTATTTATTTGGTTTTATATAGACATGATATGATTCTTCTGAATTGTCTAACAGGCTTCATATTCTTGAATAAAGGAAAATAGAATGTGTGTGTCCTGGTGTACACACCCATTAATTAAAATGCATCTACATGGAAACATGCAAATAGATATAACTGCAAGTGCTTAACACGCTGAGCAGGTTCCTACAATGTTTTTCCAGCATCTTAGTAAGATTAAAATTAAAATCAGCCATACTTCTCTCTATCCATGCATCTAGTGGCAAAAACTTTCATCTTATTAACTTCTTAAGGCTATACATTATCTGGATACCTACATGACTTATTTTCAGCCTGTTGTCAAATTTACAGCTGTGTATCACTCTCCCCAGCCTTTATTTAAAAATGAAGGAATCACATGTATGTTTTTCTGTGTATCAGTATTCCTTGTCAAGCTCACAATCCTGGAAACCTTACCTTATGGACATCAAGACCGAGGTGGATAAGCCATTGTTATGTTGTTAGAAAACAAACACAAATAAGCAAAACTGCACATTTCATTCTTCACTCAGTTAATGTTCTAGCAGAAGTTAGAAGTCCATATGTAAAAGACTTGTTAATAAAAAGGAAACACCATTCTGTAAATTGTACTATAAACAAAATAAATGTTTCCTAGAAACTTGATAGTTCTGAAAAATCAGGACAGGAAAGGATTCCCTTTGAATGTACTATTTATGAATAGTGCAAACAGTACCCTACAGCAAATTAAATGTTTGGTTTTCAAGGTGAGTTTTGGCGGGGTATTTTTTATTCCTTTTTAAACATACCTTTAGTTTGTTTCATAAATATGAAAATGCAAGGAAAAAAGCTTTCTTTTTTTTTTTTTTTTCCCTTAATAATACAAGTATTGATAATACTGCCAAAACTTACAACATGAGATCATGAAACAAACCCACAGTCACAACTGTCTCCAGAGGCCTCAGTCTATATATGGGTCATATCTCAAAGCATTTCTGCATGGCTAACTTTAAAGGAGAAGTGATATTCCTGTTATTGCCAGCACTGAGGGCTACCCAGAGAAATAAAACACGTATATAAAAGATACACACAGAGCGAGACAACTCCCTGAACTCCCTTCTAACGCAGAAATAGCAGCGGGGCAGCCTCCTCCTTCACCAGTATGGCTCCACCTGACTGGAACAGGCAGAGGTGTCCGGCTGCACCACAGCACTCTGCAAAACTGACTCTCTGTTTACCAGCGGTGGTTTCCAGCTTTGCCAGCTCTGGAGCCAGCAGTCCCTCAGCAGGGTCACGAAGCACACCGCTGAAAACAGCTTTTTAAAAGGCTGGTTCCTAGACTGCAGCACCGCATGTTTCCAGAAGCTCTGCCCGCGCAGGGCTCCTAGCGGCCGCTCCTTTGGCACCAGGGCTCCCGGGGAGTGCCAGCACCGAGCTCGGCCCCGTGCCGGGCCCCGGCCCTCACGGCCACCGGCCAGCACAGGCCGCCACGGGCACCCCTCCCCAGGGACACAGCCACTCCCCGCCCGCTCTCTTCGGCCCCGGTGTCCCCGCGGTGTCCCCAGCAGCCCTCCTGCGATGGCAGCCGCCCCTCAGCTCTGCTCCCCCATCCTGCACTCGGCTCTACCACACACATTCCCCAGGCCTGTAGCAGCACTCAGCGGCACAACATTAGCGATCGCTGTCTAATGCTGATTAACGTTAAATGGGACATTAAATGCTAGCAATGTAAACGTTAAATGGAAAACAATGATCCCAGAGGTCTTTTGTGACCTGGATGACTGCGGTTCTGTGAGCTCCCTCAGGCAGCAGGTGCTATCCAAGCTGCCACGGTTCCGGGAGGAACCTTCTAGAAGGAGACGTCCAACAGCTGCTGTTGAACGTGTTAAACTCTGAAATGTTCCATAAATGCCAACTTAGTGCCAGGCATAACATTTGCAAAAATTTCAATTTAAATGCTTTTTTTCTGCCTCTCGCCCAGCTCGCACATCACTCCGGAGCCGTGTGCTGCCTCGAGCAGGGCTGCACGTTGGCCCTTACTGACTCACCGCAGGCACTCACTGACCCGAATCACAGCCTTATCAGGCTTTTTCTAAATTTCACTGTGGTAAAAAAATGCTAAAATTTAGCATATGGACAGCCAGTTCCTGCTTTGCTGAGTACAAAATGAAAGAACAGATAAAAGAACACTAATTTCTGAATAGTGCTAATTAAAGCAGAGACTCCTGGAATAAATACGGTGCAACACTGTGCTAGGAATGCTGAGTTTTATACTCCTTTAGGCCCAGCCCAAAACTCCAGGGATCTAAAACCAACCTAACTTCTAAAAAATAACACAAACCACCAGCTTCTGAAGTTTGGTAACTCTTTTGCTGTATACCTAAACTTTAAAGCCTCTAAGGAAAGCTGCAGCATATGATATTTTAAAAGACGCTGTGAAGACATGGAAAGAATAAAAGGTCATGATAACCAATGATTTAACAGATTGTGGGTGGAGAGGTTTTTGTGCTTCTGATAATTAATTGGCAGGTTTAGAGAGCACAGTTCTTAATTAAACTGTAAATACGTGCTGATGAGCATCATGATTTAATAATGATTAATGGCTTTATCCTCTTACCATAAGAATATACAAAATGGATTTAGTTCTTCCATAATTTAGCAGACACATACATAATTTTTCTCGCTAATTTCATAGAAATAGAGAGTGTCTTTCTGTAAACATAAAGGCTGTGAACTTCAACATGAAGGTTTGGCATGAATCATGTACAAATGTGGATGGCTAAAAATAATAAGGAAGATGCGGAGGGGGAAAGCAAAGTATTTCTGAGGAGTACAGTGTCCATGAAGTTGCATGAGATGGCATGTTTGTGATTTCCCTTTAATTTTCTTCAGAAATTTATTATGGGTGCTGAAACCAGCCTTCTGCAGCAACGGAAGTTCTGCTTTGGTGGAGATGTTGTTAGAAAGGAGAACTAGCATACCTAAACCTTGTGTCTGTTTTCACATGCATAGAAAAACAGATCATGCACCACAGGAGACAGTATGTGGGGGATAGTCTCAAGTCTCCAGCTCAAGAAGCAGAGGAAACTTCTGCTTTTACAGAGATAAGTCAATAAAAGCAAAGGTTCCGCAGTTCCAACAAATCTTTTATTCAGCCTGCACACATTTAGTGATTGCAAGCTTGTTGGAGAGAGAATTGGAAACACAACTAAGTTTTGCAAGAAAAATGTCTGATATGACATAATTATTCTAACTCAAAGGACTGCTTTTTACACAAGAAACAATAGAATAGTCAGTGAGAAGGAAAAGGAATGTTTCTGTCCTTCCCAACGGTTAGTAGGCAATTGATGTAACACTTACAGTTGTCTCCCATGATGAAGCATCTTCCTTTTTCCCTAGCAAAATTGGAAAGAATGAGACTTTTGGGGGTTTTTTTGGCAAAAGATGCTACTGCTAAAGCGAAACAGGAATATTCATTTGGATTACTCTAGGATTATGCTCTAAAAGAAACTGGGATCCTGCAATTTTTGCAATTGAAAAGGGTATGGACCTGGAAAAAAAACACCAAGCAAACGGAAAAAAATGTATAGAGGCTTGCAAATTACTTAAAATTCTAAACTGTAGCCAGAATAGATGTTTTTTTAGCTAGAAAATTCCACATGTATTCTTCCTACTGAAAATGGTACAGGTTTTCTGATGGGATCTTTGAAAAAGTTTGTGTCAATCTCAAGGATTTAAAACCTGCTTGAAAAGTATAACTCTAGCTTAACTCATGGAGCTGCTAAGGTCTCTCTCTATAAATTTTACATAAGTTTACAATGCCAGAGTGTTGCCTGGTGGTTCACACAGCAAGTTAAAGAGCAGTCCCTACCCACACCTCGCAACCACAATTGCTTATGACAAGAAAACTTGGAGGGGGCAGGAGGGGAAGACAAGATTTTATTAAAACCTCTCTGTAGTATCTCATGGTAATTTACTCTGAGAAACACTGAGCTTTTTCTTAGGAAAGCAGTATTTTAAACAACACTGCCTTGCAGTGCACGAGATGGTGAATAGAAAAGCAGCAGAACATCTCAGAAGCCTGCAGTAAACAATTCTTTTTTGGCAATACTTGTGGAAGAATATATGAAAAGAGTAACTGAACAAATCTTTGACTTTGTAATAAAAAGCTTACTTTACTCTTGGACCATTTGCAAAAGCTGTAGTGAAGATGATTAAAAAGGAGCAAAAAGGAAACAGTATTTGCATTCATTCTGGTAATAGAATATGAAATTAAAGCATGAAGGGATTAATGTTTTAAAGCTTGACTTGCAGTGATAAAGCTAAGGTATTAGAAGAGACAACATAACTGTTACAGGATAGACATGCAAAGAAAAAGCAGCACATGCCTTAAAGATGAGCAAGGCAACCTAGAATGGAATTACAAAATGATTAATCAATACAAATGAGAAAGTGTACAAGGAAAGAGAGCTTGGTGGGGCTTCTTATGGGACTCAACACTGCAGCTGCTTAAAGATAATGAAAGGAGCATAGCAAAGCCAAAGAAATGCTTTCATTCAGTAGCAAAGTCATTTGTGAACAGTTTAAATTACCCTAATCACCTCCCCTCCAGCCGTCAGTATGCTCTGTCTCTTTAGTTATTTAAAAAAAAGAGTTTGGGGAAATGAGTTCTGCAAATCTAAGCTGCAAAATAATTATACACACACCGTTTTAGCATTTTAACAATGCAATCCCAAACATTTGTTCTCATTAGAATGCAAATCGACTCATTTAATAATCCCACATGAGAATTCCACCACACTCAGCTTAAAAAGCGCAGTGGTATTCAAAATATTATTAATAAATGCCAAATATGGAACAGCCAGTTTGTTTTGCCAGCAGCTCAGGGTAGATAAAAGACATATAGAACATTTTTTCCAACCAAATTTGTTTAATTGAAATTTAACAGTGGGAATGGTCTGGGTTGGTCTGTAAAAATATGAAGGTGACAGTACCCTCTTAACACAGACATATTCACATTCACTAAAGGCTGAGCACTACAGCCTGTCCTACGAATCAATGACATCAATTTGCTTCAAGTAGCGTCCAATTTCTGTAAGGTACTTCACTATTAATAGTTTTAACCTCTGGTACCAGTTCAAAGCACTGTCCTGAAGTGTGTCATTTCCGATCTATCAGTCCAAGTGGTGGTGTCGTATTTTCAGTACTACTGCAGAATTTTGATAATTAGAGGACAGAAAAAATCCTTAGCAGGGGAAACAAACAAACAAAAAGGCTTAGTAAAACTATAATAATCAGAACTTTTCTATGCTATTTACCATTCTATTCTTATCCTGGAATGATATACACTTCTATTGCTCAATAAAGTGTAAGATTTCATAGCCATCACAAGGAAATCTAGTTTAGAACAGAAATCAGATATATTTAAATGGCAGTCTCTAAATAATTAAGAAATCTGTAATGACCAGGACTGATATAATTAAACAAAATCTCACCCTGAAGCATCTGTATTAATGAGTAACCTTCATGTCAATAGACATGAGAAGCAAGGTAGATAGCAATAATACTTTCTCCCAATTCCTGATACCAGTAAGAATTTCCAATTAAATACACCATGTGCCATTCTTGGAGTGAGCATACAGAATTTTAGTAGATAAAAATCAAAATGATTGCTCTGATCTTCTTCCAAGCCCATGATTCAGACCTGATTCATGGTGATTTAGGGAACGATTTGCTTTTTTCTGAGAGGGACAAGTTGTGCCCCTTTACTCATTCAGAACAGCATGGTACATCTAACTCCACACCCCACAGAGCAGGTCAGCAGGGCCATGGGCATAAATGACTGGATATGATCAGAAACACCAACCAAAGCTGCTGTTTCCTGCCCTGTTCCTCCAAGTTTCATTCATGTGGATTCTGCTTCTTCCAGAAACTAACACGGTGCACAGGACACTCATCTAGGGGTGAGCAGGGAGTGATCCGAAGAGCATGTTGGGCATATTGTGTATCCTCACTATTAAATGTTTTTTCAGTACTGATTAGGGCAATGCAGCAGCTGCTGAAATATTAAAAGTCTTTTAAAGTTAATACAGTATGACAACAAAAACAAATTAAATATTGTAATATGACATGGAGTATAAATTGTCCTTGACACAAAGTTATAAATATCTGGAGAATCTTTATTTGTTTTGAAAATGTCAGCTTGTCAGAAATTTTCTTCTGACTGTTTTAATTACCTCTACACTGATGCACATTTAAGCCACAATAAACATTTTTAGGAATCTCAGCTTTGGGTTACGCAACTATCTTGTTAAGTACCCACTTCTGAAAATTTTAAGACAAATTAAAAGGATTTCAGGTTTTCTGCCTCAGAATGCTGGTGTAGAACCCACTTCTTCCCGCTACATAAAGCTCTCTATCACATGCTAATCACTCAACTAGGTTGCAGACACGTATAAAATAATCCAAAGCATTCATCTAGAGGGAGGCAATGCCAACTCTCTTTCTGCTAATCACAAAGTGTGTAATGAAGTTCACAGAATGGCGTTTAACTCCTTCCGAGCCTCGGCGGAGGGAGACAAGACAGTGTGATGGATGAGGCTGTTGTGCCATGAGCTGCACCTATACCACACCTCCAAATTCATTATTCAGTCGTTTAACCACTAGGTATTTCTGCTTCACATGAGTAAAAATATACCGTAATGTAATTAACTGAATATCCTAGAGACACATAACCCACAGATGGACTAATTTAGTTTACTGGCAATGTAATTGCCCAGTAGCAGTGAAGCAATGGATAATTATCCATTGTAAGCTACTATTAAGTATGTCCTAATAGATTGGTTTCACTGATTTTTTTTTTTCCTGGGTATTTATACGACCTCCTCCATTACATTTTCTGAGCACCTAAAACCTTCAGTGAATTTGTCTTCACAAATCTCTTAGAAGGTAAATGACACAATTCTCATTTCACTGAGGACGAAATAAAGAGGTGAATTTATCCCAAAGCATTCATGTGCCGGCTGCGAACTGAAACTTTGCACACCCTCCTGTATGCCACTAGAGTGTTCTAGAAGAAGATGGGCTGGGGCACTTGGGCGCACAGGGCACCACTACAGGGTGTAGTGGCTCTGGTCAAGGAACAGCACGTTTAGAGTCACATAAAGCACGGGCACAGCGTGTTGGAGAGGACTGTGCTTCTGGAGCTGGGCACAGCAAGACAGCCACAGCTTCAAGTTCTAAGGCTATCCTTGAGAGGAAAAAACATTCACAATGGACCTAGTCATAAAAATGCACTCCTGAAGTTCATGGGAAAAGAGGAATACCAGCACAGCAGTGTTTTTATTTAATTAAAGATGCCTGCTTGCTTATGTTTTGTATACTTTGTGTAACACTTAGCCAATCACACATGACAGTATACAATTATTCTAGGAAAACTTGCTTAGATTATATTTGCCTCATGCTTTCAACCATTCCAGACATGCAATTATTACACAGTTGTGTCTGGGAAATTATCAAAACAGTATGGTATTTATAAAAGCGAGAGCAAGCCCACATACACATTATCAAATTAAACTGTGGCAATGTGCTTTTTCACATGACTAAAATTTTTATAACATAATTCTGCAATATCGTGTTGCTTCACAGAGTTGTTGCACTTAGAGCCGATAAAAATCTCTCATTCACATTTTTATGCCCAAAGCATTGCAGGCTTGAAAAGAAGCTTTTAGAACTTCAATTACTTTGATTGATATACAATGGAATTATGAAAATCATGATCGTGGTAGCCTCAGAGCTTTGTCCATCCCAGTTTCCTGGCTGCATTCCACGCCTCATGATTTAACACATAGTTTCATAAGGAATTACAGTATTTAAAAAGTGCACCATAGCTTTCCAACAAATCACCTACAAAAGGATTTACAAAAGGAATTAGATTTCAGTCATCTGCAATTATAATAGTCCTTTGTTGTTGCTGTGTCCACACCTTTGGCTTTACTCTGGCTCTATCCTTGGCATATGCCTGGATACAGCCAGTATCCAGTGCCTTAACCCTGTCAATAGTGAAGTCCATGGTGCTGGAACTACTTTTCATGCTGTGCAGTCATGTCAATAACCTCTACTTGAGTCTTGAACAAAATAATCTCTTTATCACACAGCATTCACATGGTTGAGAGGAGGAGGCGAATCGGAGCAAAATAAATTCTGTCCTTTCACATCCCTTTTCCTCTGTCCCAAGGTAAGTAACACAAACTCCGCACTGGTGGAGGGAAGCTGCTGGGCACTGCAGAGCTCCAAGTGCAGTTCAGCATTGGACTGAACTGGAAGAGCAAGGGTTTCTTGAGGCCTGTCATCTAAACCTCATTAAATGGAAGGAAGCCCAGCTGTTCTTTGCCCCTGAGGGGGTAATGTACTGGGGTTTTTTATTTTGGTTTGGGTTTTCTTTTGGGGGAGGGGTTGTTTGTTTGGGGTTGTTTTTTGAACAAGCAAAAATCATTCCAAATGGAAATACCAGTTAAGAGTATAAAGTACCACTTGTAACATTTTTTATTCGTTTCCTAATATTCCACAATGAACAGAGCATTTTAAAATTGAGAGAAAGGTGCTAAGGCAGCTTCTGTTTGCTATTTCTAGCTGAATTGCATTCATGTAGATTAATTTATAACTTTTACTAGCATACTTTTACTTATGTATCACTCTAAGAAGAAAAAAAAATACGAGAGAAAAAAACATTTCTCATTGGAAAAAATTACATGTTAACATTTGCCAGAGTTGCTCACTATTGACCTCTTCTCCTGGAAGAAATTCTGCTGTGGAGATTTCATGGCAGGCTTTGACTGTGGCAGTCCTTTACTCCCATACAAGATGTCGCTAAATGCTTCATTAGTTGCTAAGAGATTTGTTATTTACAGTCACAGAATATCTGACACACTGATATTCACCAGTATTCCCAGTATGAACAATACCATCAGATTTTCACATGAGAACCTGCCAGAGTTGTTGTGGTAGAAACAGAAACAAACTGTGATTAAGTTTTCTCATTCTGTTTCCTAAAGAGGCCATCCCATCCCATCCCATCCCATCCCATCCCATCCCATCCCATCCCATCCCATCCCATCCCATCCGGGATTTTTTCTAACATTTCTTCTTCTGCAAAGTATTTCTCAGGAAAATTAATACCAGTCAACTGTAGTCATGATGCTTCCTAATATGAATTGCAAAGGTCAAGGCTGTTCAAAGGTGACAAGATAGGCAGTAATTGCCAATTTTAAAAGTTAGCATGTCCAAAAGTTGTTCAGGTAAGTGAACACATAGTGGGGCAAGGGGGTTGGTTCGCCTCTCTCTGAATCCTCAAAGGAAGACAATTTTAAAAGGATCTTACACATCCTTTTCTTTGAGAAGCAGGATACAGACCTCAGAAGATGCACAGGACAATTAAAAGCTATTAGACAGACCGGTATTTTGTGCCTATTGCCACCTTTTTTTACAAATATTATTAGGAAATAAAATCCTCAGAAGAAAATAGGATATTTAAAGCGTATCCACTCACTTTTTCAAATATATTATTATATATGTACAGTTATGGGGTTGGATTCTCTCAGTCTCCTTCCTTATGATCACGTGACATATAAATGCACTGGATGTGCTTGAGTTGCTGCATAACTATTGATTCAGAATGCATAGGAAGGCATCATTGATAAAGCAAATGTAAAAGCACATATGCCTCTTCCCATGAACGTATTTGTAATTTATTTCAAAATAACATTAATACCCCTCAGCTGAGTGTGTGCTTCTCCATGATAAATATCTAAACACTGAATGTCTTTACCAAAAGACACATTTCACATTTACCACGTACCACATTTCAGTAACCTCAACCAATGAACAAGTTTAAAAAAACCCCTAATCATCTAAGAAAGAAATTATGACAGGTTCAATAACTGCCTTTATCATCCTTTATTACATTAGTTATTCCTGTTACAGTTTGGTTAAATGTGTAGTTGCTGGTGGGTTTGGGTTTTTTTAAAACATACATATCAGGAGGCTCATAGGGAACTTTAGGTAAAGCTAGCAACCCATTTACAAATCCCTCATTTCCAACAGCATTAAAATTCTGAAGGCTTCTGCTTCTTAATTGTACATAGGCAGGACAATTTGCTCCAAGGTTTTATTACATTAATTTTGTATAACATTGTTATGCATTATTAGATTCTTGCTAAACTACACACTGCTGAAGCATGAAGTAGAGAGCTCAGACCAAAACCCATCTTGGAGTTTACAGTACTACGTGGTCAAAAAAGTTTAAAGTATTGCACTTATATTTTAAAAATTCGTCACCATGTAACTTGGGAAAAAGAGAATGCGTGGTTGAAAGAACATCACTGCAGTAGCAGCTCTTGTAAAAAGAACAGAAAAACTATTCTAACTTTGGAAATGCATGCATATTCTTCTGTAACTAGTTTGAATAGGAACAGTGGTAATATATGCTGGTATAATTGAAGATATCCTTGTAGTCTCTTTGGAAAAGATAACAGTTCTAGGCAAATTTGATGCTTCAGAATAAAATAGGAGATTACTTAGGAAATGGAAAAATGTAAGGGGGAAATCCCTGTTCTGTTAATTGCAGCATATCTGTTTGAACAGTCTTATTAAATTCTTCATGTTTATTCTTAGGGTTTCATATGCCTATACCACACAGTGGCCTAAGGGGATGGTATTCAGTCCTCACCCAGAGATCTGAATCTTCACTCAGAATGATCTTGTCTGATCCTTTTGCCTCTGCAGATCTGAGCACAATTCCTTGAGGAAGCCTCGAAACATCCCAAACCTCCCTAGTGCTCTTCTGTTTAGACAGGCAATTAGAACAACAAGCTGCCACCAAAGCATCGCTGAGGGAAGCAGGGGTAGGACTGAGGGTGACAGGGAACAGGGAGGGGAGAGGGAGCAGACTCCTCCAGCCTGACAGATGCTGTGGTCCAGCAGCTGCTGTGAAATTTCAACAGCCCTGTTGAAATCAAAGTGCCCCAGAGACTCCCTGCAGCCGCGCTGGTGAGGCACGGACAGGAGAAATGGATGACACAAGGGATGGAAACCCCGCTGGGCTCTCGGGCTGGAAGGGTCAGCTTTCGCCAGTGGTAGAAAAGGCAGTTGGTGCCTGGTGTCACTCAGAGACTCATGCCAATACTGTGTAACGTCCTTACGTACAACCTGGACAATGGGATGAAGCACACTCCTTGGCAATTACACTTTCCAGCTGGCTTAGGAGCTTTTTTTAGAATTGATTAAGTCTTATTATTAAAAACACATAAAAGAAGAAATGAGATGATTGGCCTACTTCTCTATATATACATTTTGTAGAATAACTAACTGATTATACTGTCTGTATCAAATATGTCCACTTATATATTTCACTGTCAAATAATAAATTATTATGTTTATTTTAAATGTTTATAATGAGCACCTTGTACTTGGAAATCAGTGTCTTTATTCAAATATTATCTATTACTACAGGAAGACAGGCTGGTATTTAGAACTGCTTTTGTCAGAGTACCTTCCATCATCACTTTTGCAAGACAAATGCAAAAATAGAAAGTTTTTTTTTACCAGCATCTATGGTATACTGGGGAAATGAGAAGGTTCAGTGCAGAATTGTGAGTTTGATTAATGCATTTATATATATATTCAGAATAAATGCCTAATTCAAGCACCAGTATATGCTGCTCACTCATTCACATTATTCAGAAAACGGTAAAACAAACCAATAATAAATATGTTCCTGGAATCTCTATTGCTGTAAAGAACCAATGAGGATAAAACCTTTAAGATACTCTAAAGCAATGAAGAATCAAAAGCAACATTTCCAAAAGGTTGCTTGGTAAAAATGTTGCCACTAGAACTAACACGCTGACAGTGGAACACACTTATTAATTAGAAACCCAGAATATTTCAGAGGAGAGGTATAATTGTTCATTAGAGCTTGATATGTGATTGAAGGCAGAAATATCACAGTTCAAAGTATAATGCAAGCTAAAGAAATAATTTCAGATATTTTCTGTAAGTCAGATAACTACTAGTTAATTCATTAGGGAAGATACTTGACTTTTGCAGGTCCATGAATCTGTGGGAGAAGGACAGATCAGGGAAAAATGAAGGAGCTGAAGTTATTTTTTACTAGACCCAAAACAGAGTTATTTTTCTGAAGTTGGGCAGGGAGACATTCTCATGAGGAAGGATGGTCTGGTTGTGATTCTTCAGAATTGAGTCTTCCCATTGGCAGGGAAGGATAAGTTTTAGAAGAAATCTAAGAAATTTATTCTCATGGTTTCTGTAATATTCTTCATTAATAGAACCCAAACAACAAAACAAAACCAGAACAGAAACAAACCAACAAAAATCCAAACACTTCTGTTTCAAAAAGACTATTTGGTAACCAATTCCCATTACTGTCATCACCCAGAGGGAAAAGAACATCAGTATTTCATCTAAAATTAAAATAGATCAGATAATCCAGGGTTTATCTAAGGATACAGCTCCATTGAGACCCTGTTGATGAAGAGTGCTCCAAGACACAACTGATGAATGGGCAAGGGAAAATACCTGCACTGAAAATATGCAAACAGCAGCTCAGGAGGTGGGAAAATTAGCTCAGGCTCACCCTAATGGGAGCTCTGTCAGTAGGGAGACAAACTTACTGCCACTTTCATAAAACAGGAAGTATTCAATAACATATTGTAATTTATCCTCACAAAGAATTTCTTTGAAGAATACCAGAAATAAAGGCAGTCTGAAAGGGAACAAATATGCAACTTTCCTAGATAGTACTGTCGTGGTTTGACAGTGGCCAAATGCCAGGCACCCACGAAAGATGCTCACTCACCCTCTCCTGCCACAGCTGGGCAGAGGAGAGGAAAATTTAATGGAAAGGCTCAGATAGGTCCAGAAGAAAACACTCCAAGGGCAAAACAGGCTCAACTTAGAGATACAAAGTGAGTTTATTACTAATAAAATCAGAGAAGGATAGTGAGAAGTGAAATAAGCCCTTCAAAACACCCTTTCTTCCCCCAACCCCTCCCTCCTTCCCAGTGACAGCGCAGGGAGACAGGGCATGAGGGTTTGGGTCAGTTCATTGCCCAAGGTTTCCCTCTGCTGCTCAGGGAGAGGAGTCCTTCCTCTGCTGCACCGTGGGGTCCCTCCCTCCCACGGGAGACAGTTCTCCGTGAACTTCTCCAGCGTGGCTCCACTCTCACGAGCAGCAGTCCTCCCAAAACTGCTGCAATGTGATTTCCTCCCACGGGCACACAGTCCTCCCAAAACTGCTGCGGTGTGGGTCACTCTTCCACGGGGTGCAGTCCTCCAAGGACAGGCTGCTCCAGCCTGGGAGCAGGGGCCCTCTCTCCACTGGGTCTCTCACCGGATCACAGCCTCCTCCAGGGATCCACCCGCTCCAGCATGTGAGCACCTCCCTGATGGGCTGCGGGTGGATCTCTGCATCCCCCGTGGATCCCCACGGGTGGATCTCTGCAACCCCTGTGGATCCCCATGGACTGCGGGGGCACAGCTGCTTCACCATGGTCTTCACCACGGCCTGCAGAGGAATCTGGGCTCTGGTGCCTGGAGCACCTCCTCCCCCTCCTTCTCCACTGACCTTGGTGTCTCCATGTTGTTTCCCTCCCATGTTCTCACCTCCTCCTCTTCTCTGGCTAGGAAGAAAACTGTGTCCACTTTGTTTTGATTTTCTTCTCAAATATGTCATCACAGAGTCGTTACCAGCCTCTCTAACTGGCCCAGCCTTGGCCAGCGGTATGTCCACCTCCAGAGCCATCAGGGATTGGCTCTGCTGGACATGGTGGAATCATCCACAGCTTCTCACAGGAGCCAACTCTGTGGCCCCCCGCTACCAAAAACCAGGCCATGCAAGACCAACACAAGTACTTACAAGTTATTCTAAAGCTAATACATTGTAGAAAGAGCTAGAATAATTTCTCAATACTGTCTTCAAAATGAAAGGTTCATTTTTTTTTTACACCACTAAATGCCAAAAACTTGACTAATTACGTATTATTTACTTGTCATATTTTTAAATGGTGTTTTTTAGGCTTCCTCTGAAAGATTATGCTATACTACCTACCATTATCATCACAGCTAACACAGAGGTTAAATGTTCTTTCTTCCAAATAGAAAGAGCAATAAAGGGTGGTGGAAAGGGCATTACTTTGTAATATGGTTTTGACTTCCTAGTATTGTTGAGTAACTTACCTTATGTATTCTAAGAAGCTGAACAAATGATCCTAACAGAAATAACATATTCAAATTCTGAATTTATATTATTTTGTCTTCATTTCAGTAATAATTACTGAATTAATTTAAGTGTCTTGCTTATTGAATAATTGTTTGTTGTGTTTTTCTTCAAGATATAAACATTCAGAATGTAACCTCTCAAAACACACTTCACACAACATGCTTTAATTCAGATTTTACCACAAACTCTCAACTAATTCCAATCATGCTATTAGAATTCTTTTTCGTCGTTACTTCTGCACTGGTCCTGTCACTTCATAGAGTAGGACAGTGCTGGGTAGAGAACTGATTTAAATTTTCTCTCAAACTAATTTTAGTTGTCTGCTGGGGGAAATAAAACAACATAAACGGAAAGAAATGAAGAGGTTTGGAACAAAATTTTCAGGCAACTACCACTCAAACATTTTGGGAACTGTGTGTTTAGGAAGGAAGGGATACATTGGATACAATTCTAGCCAGACCTGATGCCATGCCACATGGAAATCTCCCTTCTCCTAAACTGCTACTGTACTTTTTCTGAAATAGAATCACAATTCAGCCTCTGACTCGCGTGAGTCACCAGAGAAAGTAGTGAACTCTACTGTCATTCTTCTTGGAGCAGTTCATTTTCATCTCCTATGAGCTCAACTGCACACTTGCCTTGTCTTACTGTATCATTTTGTGCACTTTTATTGGAAGTAAGATAGCAGCAGGCTCTGTCCCAAACAAGTCAGTGCGTGAGAATAGAAGCAAAGGGCATCTGATGTCTTACTTCCCTGAGGAAATTGGCAGAAACAGTTCCCATATGCCTTGTAATAAAACATAAATTCCATACCAAGAAGACTTAATGTTAAATAAATCATTTAACAAGGCAATCAATTCCAAGATGCACACATTTTTGGGAAGGAACAGCAAGGAGTTCTACTGAGTAAGATTCTGCTTCCAAATGTATCACTCCCATGGAAGTGAATTAGTAAAATGGTAGATTTAAAAATGGCCAGTTCCCAAGGTCTATGAAAACACCATCTCTAAAGAAGGAATTTGACAGGAAACATCAGATCTGTCAATGGTATGGAAAAATGGTAAACAAAATCATAGGAAAAAAAGAAATGGAAATTATAAACTTATTTCAGTGAAGTATCTAAAAATACATAGAAAATGCTATTGTAGAAATATTTGAAGAAATAAGAGGCATTAGATCTGACAGGGTAAAAAGCACTTAGGGGAATGTAGAGGTCAGTAGAATAAACAGCCACTCCAGCCTGTTTACACTCTCTCCTATGACACTTGGCCAATGGTTTCCCATGACACAATATTGAGCCAGCACTGTATGCAAGAAGGGAGAAGATATTACCCACCAAAGCCACTGAGAAAGATACTAAGCAGTTCACTAGGATTTGATTCAGGTCTTAATTTGAGTGAAATATGGCAAAATTTCATTCACATGTTTTTGCAGTACCTAAGAAAAGGCTTTGTGAAACCACATACTGATAAATGCCCTCTTCTCATTCTCAGGACCTTCAATTTATTATTGTGCACATGACTGACCCATAATGAATTTTAAGACAGTTGACACTGCTGTTCTACTTTTAATTTTTTTTTTTATTTATTTAGCATAAGTACATCCTCTTAGTACACCTAAATGTACTTCTAGTGCACCTAATAATTCTGAGCCTTCAAAGATGTAAAAGAAAGAAGGAGAGAGAAAAACAACTAGTTGTACTACTTTAACTTGAGGGGAGACATTCTGCCAGTGTGATTATTTACTCTTTACTTAGAATCACAGTTTGCCCTGCTGGCTTCATGTGAGTGGCTTGCAGTAATGGAAAATCTATTTGCTTTTAGTAGAGCACAAGGTACTCAACCACCATAAAGCTTATTGTCAAACTAGTGCTGGCTCTGCACAAAATGATTTCTAATGTTCTTCATTTTACTATGTTAAATGAATTCTCTAGTGCAATTATTTTGCAGTGGATCATGGGGGTAATAAGCTAATTGTTACTTGTTTTAATTGCTTAAGTATGAAGTGTCAGTGATTTATAAGTAATGAAGAAGCTGAGATGAAGTCATAAAATACTAAACGCCCATAAGATCAAGTAATGCACTTCTGCAGTGAGGAAGACTTTATTTCCCAATGGCAAAAATGCTGCTCAGCCTCTCAGTAGTAAGCTGAGGACAGGAGAAGAAAAGAACTGTGGCTCCTTTCTTCAGCATAGTTGCTTGGCAAGCAATGGCAAGCAATGGCAAGCCTTTCCCCTTCGGCAGAGTCACTGGCACAGTGTTAACAGTACACATTTCATACACTGCATACAAAAAGGATGAAATGAACATTACTCTGCAGGAACTGGATGAAAATATCTTTGCAAAGCTTTATGTAGTCAGTGGACCTAAACCAGTGCTCAATCAGTTGCACCTGTTTTGAACTGGAATACAGTTGCTTTAACAAGTGATTCATATTAGCATGATCAAGTAGAGTTTAGCTTTGCATGATACAGAACAAAGCCTTATTATTTGTTCACATTGTTTCTAATGAAGCTGCCATACAGTGTATGCTTTTCCTTGATGCAAAATATATAACTATGAAAATCAGATGGAAATGCATAATTCCCTATTGCATTGGTCCACAGAGATGGATGAGAAGAAAGCTGGTTTATTTCTTGACTTAATATTTTAAGCAAGGTTCTAAATTTCAAAGACTTGACATAAATAAATCTGTGCGTGTGAATTTACAAACTATATTTTAAAATATTAGAGGATTGATGTTCAATAACTCCTCAAAACTGTGCAGATTACAGAAAGTAGAACAAATTTTACAGCATCAGAACAAGTTGATAAAATATATCTTTTTAACTTGCTTATCCCCAGTGCAAACTGTAAACATACAGAACACATAACTTTGATTCTAATCCATAAGATCACAGAAGACGGGAAACTTTCATCCTACCTAATCTGAACTTCAAGACCTTAAGGCTTAATCATTTCCAGAAATCAAATTTCTGAAATATCATCAGAATATTTTTTACATAGGCTATCTGAATGAAGAGCATGTTGATAAACTGATCTGAAATTTCTCCTGTGTTAAAAAGTGAGAATCTTTTGCTTTCTCTAAACCAAATTTCCTAAGGGTTAAGGAGGACTTTCTAGCCCTACACTACATTAGCAAGAAAAGGATCAAAATACCCCAAACCACCACCAATGAAAATCAAATCCAGAGGCATGACCTCTATTCACTAATTTGAAACAAACATTGAAGTCTTTGAACATTTGTGCTGCTCTCATTGACTGTATTAATTGTGACATAATGACAGACCAAAATTTGTGCCTTCCTGCACCATACCTGCCCTAAGCAATTTTCAATCCACGATGTTTGGGCAAGAGAGACAAAGAGCAGCAGAAAGCTAAATGTAGGCAGGAAACTTCAACCCTTTTACACCTACCGAGTAGATGGAAGCTAAATTTCTCCTGCACATTTTACTAACTCATTAAAAATCCATCCGTAGGTGTGGAATTTCATCATTATCCCAAACTTTCAGTATAAAGAAAACACCCAGCTGTTAATATTCCTTTACATACACACACAAAGCCCCAGCCCTTCTGCTAAAGGGATCTAGAAGTGCACTCAGCAGGAACAAGTGAAGCAGAGACAATATTTTTTATCCTTATGAAATAAGACTTTACAATCTTTGGTCAAGTAAAAATGTAAATGGAAACTTGTTTGCTTCAATAAGTAAGATCTTTTTTGGTTGTACAGGTCCAAAGATTTCTTCCCATTGCTTCTGTTCTGCTTCTGTTGAAATCGGTGTTAGGCTCTCACTGAGTTTGCAAGCCCAAAATGAAATATTTTGTCAAAGTGCCCCCCTCTCTGAGTAAATAATGAACTTTAAGATCTCAATAGGCACAAAAAGCCAGGCTTTTTTTGGTTTTGTTTACTGGGGTTTTTTTTGAGTTTAAAAGGATACCTTTCACGTTGCAGAATTCCTAATTCTTTCAAAGGTATAACACCGCACGTGTCCAGAGCAACGTGAGCACTGCACGGTATCTGAACGGCTGTTTACCTTCTGTTATAGTGCTCAAGAGGAAATTGAGCTATATATGTTTTTTATTGGCTTGGGATATCTATCTACTATCTGAAATTACTTCTATTTCCATATCCATTATGTGAATTGGATGTGGAAATTATAGTCTCAGGTTTCTTGTGGCATCTGCACACTAATGCTGATAGCATGTGGACTCAACACCCCTTGGAAATAATTGTATGAGATCACTCACACCATTACATTTGATGCATTAGATCCATTACACACTCCCAGAGATCTCTGTCCTCAGTACTGTAAGCTATATCCTTGACAGTGCTGGTATCAAGGAGAGAAATTCACCTCTTATTTAATCATAATAAATGTGATATTTCAGGGTAAAAGCAGTTCTTGACAAAAATCAACTTCTTGGTCACAGCAGATTTGCTGATCTCAGCCTACACAGGATGGGCAACTTTTCTCTCTTTTGTAGTAATGAACATCAAGAGGAAAAGACCCTTACTGATCATCTGGTAAAGTTGTTTGGGCTTTCTTCAGCCAGCAGAAAATCATACACATACATTAGTCATGAAATGGTGCATAGAGATAACAAGGCAAGGGAGAAGTTCTGCTTTAAGGGGTACAGTACCTAAAGCCACCCGGGACTGAAAATGAGCTGCAGCTTACTGTGTTTCAGGCTTGTCAGATTACCAAGACACAATGTAGTGGGAGTGTAACTATGCATCTGTGTACGTAACTACTCAGATTTCATAGGAGAATCCTAATAGTTGCTAGTATAACATGGCAATCCCATGCCTAGCGCTTTAATAGCAATGCAGGGAAGTTATATTTTTGGCAAAGGAGTGGCAAACAAACAAACTTTTTACATAAAATATCATTTACCTTCCCTGAATTTCCTTGTTCCTGCTTTTTCTGGGAAAGTTGAACACCACAAGCACTCCTTCAGGCTACAGTGATTTAAATCAAACACATACAATAAGTCTCTTTCCTGTTACTTTGGTGGCTTGTTTCAAGATAAGTGTTATAAGGATTTTTTGAACTTTGGAAAGGCAGAACAGTAGGACACAGAATATATGTTCAGCTACTCCCACGGATGAATCAGGATTTATCTGAGGATAATGGCTTCATTCATCAATTCCAAAGATGAAAGCCACATGATAGAATAGGCACCAAAGTCAGTGTGGGACAGTTCTTCACAAAGCACTGTCAGTACCAGGAAGCAGGAAGAAGAATACTTGAGTGAAAGTGAATTTCAAAATTAGGAGTAGTTGAATTTGGACAAGTATCTGATAACTGATTGTGGTTCAATGTAAGATCAACTATGTGAGTAGATAATATTTTAGAAAGGCAATCTATAATTTTCCAATCTATAGCTTTTAAGTCCTAAAAGATGACTTGATTTTAATTTCCTTCTATGAAGATAATTCCCCCATTGGAAAATGAAAGGGTGTGCTACATTTGACTAAATGCTTTGCATTCTACAGACTGCAGTGCTAACTGTGATCCTGTTTTCAAGGCCTTTTAAATAACACAAATGCCAAAATCTCCAGAGTTTAGGATGAAGCAGGAAAGGGGGAACAGTTTGGTTTTGGCTTCATTTCTGTGCTGTTCTGGTACAATTGGATGTCTCTCTGCTTTGCTGAGTGTGAAACAGATGTGAGAGAATAGAGAAAAGCAACCAGTTCCACTAGTGCTTTGGTAAGCAGCAGGATTCTGGGATGGAAATCGTTCTGAAGTATGTATGCTTTCATTCTGAATTTCTGAAATTCTGTGTATATGAGATCACCCTAAATACATATACAATAAATTATGCAGATGCCCCATACAAACACATTCCCCTTTGCCTTCAAAATTATATACTATAAAGGGTAAATATTGCCACTATTTAATACATCGAGGTTGACTGAAATACAATGAGAAAACTCAAGATCTCAAGACTCCAGCAAATCTGCTTTGTTAGACACTAATCACAATTCACAGACCAAAAAAAAAAGAGAGAAAGAAAAAAACAAACAAAACACAGTTAAACAAAACAAACAAACAAAGACAAAACCACAATCTATGTCAGTAGTCGTAGTCAAACCATCACCAAGATCAGAAAGACTTCTTGCATCTTTTGCTGAAATACTGAAACTCAGGCCAAGAATATCTAGTGAGCTGGGACAGTGCTTAGCTTAGCAGTGAGTCTTAACTGGAAGAATTTATGGATTGGGGAAAAAAAAAAAAGAAACACGAGAAAAAGAAGCTGGTGTATAGAAATCGTGTTTCTTTTCCAGAGTCACATTGCATTTCAAATGCAAACACACAAAGGAGCAAAATGCTTCAGAGTACAGGCTGAGAGGGAGTCTGCAAAGTGAGACCACTGCCAAGATACTTTGCATATCATTTGGGCTTGATTTCTTTTCCAAGCTTTATAGGGAAAAAAGGAAGTAATTTTCTCTCGAGAGATTTTTATTTAGCATTATTTTTTGAGTTTCATGTTAAGAAGAAAACATCACAGAAGCCATAAGAAATTATTGATGAAGCTGCATTATTTCCTTACCATATGTTATTAAGTGACAAAACATCAGTTGAATATGTCTTTTCAAGAAAGATTTTGAAAGACTCAGGAGCTTTGTCAAACTAGTATAATCCTCTTAGATGTGCCAACACTGAAATAAATTTTATTGCTTCTGGAATTAAGAAGTATAAAATTGAATGGGGGGGGAAATCATTAAATGGTTTGATTTTGTGTGTTCTTTTTCCCATCAATCTCAAATATTCATATGCAGAAGAACTCTTATTTTATCTCTCAAATTTTAAGTACCAGCCATCTGTATTATCCACTATGTTTGTGGATAGATGTGAATGTGTTTATATGAACATCTTAGAAGACATGCATTTGCACTTTCAGCTGTTGGAAAATATTAGTTGAACATGTTAAGCATGATAATATGAATTCAAAGTAGATGTCAGCTCTCATCGCGTGCTGTCATCTAAAGAGGAACCCAGAATTACAGTCTAATGAGAATAATGACAGGTTAAATCTGTGCCAATGCCCACTTTCATAATCATTTCATCTGTTTTTGACATCCCCTTTCAAAAAGCAGACCTACGCTGGTTACATTTTATACTAGATATTCTGACCTGAACCTGCATGCTATTACTTGGACCTTTCAAGAATTTGGGGAGGCCATTCCACTTGTATTGTGGGTTACGTGTTAATGTGGGCACAGACGAAAGGGATGGACAGCAAACTACAGAAATCATCACGGGAAGCATCTTCTGTTGTATTTCATAGAGGATATTAGATAAAAATTCAACTACTTTTTAGTGAGGGACTGTTACTAAAATGGAAAACAGCACAAACAATCCATTGCAATGAAAAATATTTAGGTTTAAAAAAAAAAGTTAATTATAAATGAGCATTCCCCTATGGATATCTCAGGAGATATGTCCCAGTCTATTTCCTATTGACAGGTGGTAGTGTAAACGAAATGTGGCATTATGAATTCAAATTGGATTTCAACTGCTCATCATTCATACTCTGGCTTTAGAACAGGCTGAAGCTATTATAGCCTAAAAGCCATAATGAAAATGGGTATCTTCTGTGCCATTTTCTAGTCTCTTTTCTTATTTTTTTAAGAGGACAGATTTATGACATCCATTTAATATTTATCATCTCAGAAATGTACTATTCTGGATTGTATATATGTGTTACTTTCGATTAGGTGAAGCAATACATGCATACTCCATGGTACAAGTATAAAAATATAGCATTTGGGTGGGGGTGGGTATTTAACATGGACAAATGTCCAATCCAGTGGATTAGTTTTCAGCCCTTAGGCACAGAAATGTTGACATAATGTTATAGTAGGGGTTACCAGTCTCAAAATAACCATAAGACCCTTGGAAAAAAAATAAATTATATGTGTGTAGTCCAAACACAGGCTAATTTTGTTAGTCCAATAAACACAAGACACATGCAGACAAACTCCACATTAAACACTCCATTCCTCCTTTGTCAATTTAATTTCTATCTTCTTGACCTTCCAGTTTGATCCTTGGTTCAGAATTATGCAATTTGTAACCACACTTTTATGCCAGTGTACATAAGCAGCAATACAGACCCAGAGATGTCCCTGCTAACAATGCAGAAAGGGCACAGAAAAAAAATCACTTGCCTGTAACAATGAAAGAGAGAAGCTACTGTCAGAAAGAGGGAAAATATCTACACGAAACTTCTCTGCCATGCTCACTATGGAACTTTTCCCCTTTTCCTCTCGCTTATCTCCTTGCTGTCTGCTACTGCCTAAAGCAGCGGTACAAAGTCTCAACAATACAGCTGGGAAAGAAGCAGCTGCAAAATGTGCTGGGATGGCAGCCCTGGAGAGGCAGGAGTCATTGCAGAGACACAGAGCCCACAGAAGCAAGGGTTCACAGAGATCTGTTCTTCCAGAAGGAGCTAAAAATAGCAAAGTTTGACTATTCCGTGGATGTAAACCATCCAGGTGACTCTGCTGTGACTATCGCTGTGCATCAAGTTAAGCTTATTGTTTATACACACACACACAGAGCTCCAGCTAGGATTTGAAAGCCAACCATGCCAAAATTTAGCTTTGCAATTCCCCAGAAAGTGTCTGTGCTACAGTCTCTGCTCAGTGCAAAGGACAGACAGATAGTGCTAATTAATACCAGCAGCTGTGATGATTTTACAGCCATAGAAGCAACAGTTTGTTATAATGAGCCTCCATCTCATATTAATTTTTAAATAGAAAACTCCCACTACCAAAATATTCACCGATTTTTAATTGTTTGACAAGGAACCCATTGTTAGCATTTCATAGGTCTGTACAGAATAACTTAATCTGTCATTTGAAGTTCCTTTTACGAATATCTTCATTAACCAAAGCAAGTGAAAACAATCTAATTCAAAATTAACAATAATAATTTAAAAAAAAAATTCTCCCTATGTACAATTCAGCTCAAAAGGAAAGGGTGTTTTTCTTTACTGTTGTTAATAAAATACAATTATTCATGGCATTTGGAAAGATTAAACATAAACGCAAGAAGAGAAAGGACTGCTCAGCCTTTCTGAAGACGGAAGGAGATCGTGTACCTTTCTAACAGCCCCCTAATTTAATTAATATATTCCTCATACCATCTGGTCTGACTCACTCAAAATATAACAAAGTAGCTCACAATTAAAACATTATAAATCTAACTCAGCTTTAGAGTGAACACTTTAGATTATACCATCATTGTTAAAAGCTGGGCTGTCAGCAACGTGACAGATGATTCCTCAGAAGCTAATTCAGCAGATACTTCGCAATGCTCTCTTTGCTAAAAGCATCTGTATATTGATTTCCATATTTGTATTTTAAGGCAATCTCATGCTTAGAAAACAAGATCTCAATGTACAAATGAGGCATGGAATATCTGTCACTTGTCAGATCTGGAGTGAAACCTAGAGACATAAAATGTCAGGAAAAAAATATTTTACATCTGCAGTGAGTAATTAACCAGGCAATTATTACTCCATTTCTTTTTTGGGAAAAAAAGGGCAGGAAGTGGGAGGAAAAATCATATTTGGCTTAGTTTTTATAAGTCTTCTCTCTTTCTTTTTAAATACCGGCACATTTGAAAATAGCAGCATCATTTTGAGATGTACATACCTCCTTTCCCATTAAGTTTTACTATAATTCAAACCTAATTTTGCATTTTTCAGTATTAATTTAATTTCCATCAAAATTTCTACAAATGGGCCTTACATTATCAAAGTCCATGACCAGGTCAACAGATGAAAGAGAGACATGTTAATTGTATTTATCTATTTTTGGTCAAAAGTGGTTCAGGTCACACTGACAGAACTAGAATCAATTTGTAAAAACCCTTTCTTGTTTATTCAAATGCAAAATAAGTAAAATCAGAATGACAGTAATAATTACTGTTATTTCTCTGGAACATCTACTTGCAGATAGGATGTGAAAATATATGGAGAGGAACATTCATTTTTTTGCCCATCCCAGGCTCACCCCTCATTTTAATGAAACACAACACTGGTTTTTGTCACAAGCCAGGTCATTTTTCTACAAAGTGGGCAGAAATCACTAACTTTCAAACCAGGATGGTCTTGGGAAAATGAGGGGATTTTCTGTATGGTTGATCCCCCAAAGACAGAACAATTCTCCCAAACACAGGCAGCTGGGACTAGTTCCACTGTGGAAATTATCACATGCTTCCCCAAATTGCTACTAATGAAGAAATCGCCTTAATTTTGAAGAGGCAAATAACACAACAGAAAAATATCACTTGGAATAACCTTAAATATCACACTTTAATATATATAGATATTAAGACATAACAATATGTAAAGAGTGATCCTAAATACTTACTGTAGCATAAGTAATAAATTCTACCCTGGTCTATCAGAAACAGTAAACCTGAGGGGTTTTTGTCTTTTATATGTACATTTCTTTCTGCTCGTCACCTTTCACTAGAATTAAAAGCCTTCAGTCCACAGGGTTTGTGAGAAAAAGAAAGTCCTTTTAAAATAAGAAATAAAAAACGACTGATGAATTGATACCAGATTTATATTTGCCCAAGACACAGAAAAATCTCTCTCCTGGGTGTGATGCAACCTATTGAGAATCTGTAGGGCATAAATGGTAATACTTGCATTAATTCTTTTTTTTTTGCTTATCCTTCAAAGCACAGAAAAAAGGAGAAAGTGAAATTACAGATTGACATAACATTGTCAGCAGCATCCATTTCAGTGCTGCGGGTGCATTTCCCCAGTCTAACTTTGACTCTGCTTGGGCTGTAATGGAAGAATATATTTGCATATTATCACAACCCATCAGAGAATCAGTCCTCCCCTATCCTGCCAACGCAGGGAAAAGAGAGGTTTCTCTTTTCTACTACCATCAGTTAATTTATCCTATTTGAAGTACCATAGTTTTGAATTAGATGTAATTGAAAACCTGCAAAACAGGGTGAAATGGCGTTTTAGCTGAAAATGTAAATAATGAGAGATAAAGTGATGCATGTTACCAAATACCATCTATCTAGATTCCCACCAGTTAAACAAATGTCAGGGTATTGATCTGTTCACACAATAGCTCAGGGGGCCCCGGCTTGAATTTCCTGTGGCTCTCAAGAAATCCAGCAGCAGCTCTCGTGCCAGGGCTGTATCCTGTGGCTGCCAGAGGACGGTGCTCGTGGAGGCTGGGGGCTTTACACAGAGGCCTGGCTGCTGCAAACCAGACACAAGATCCTACGCATTTCTTTGGCAAACTTCACAGACTCTGCACGCTGAGTTAGGACACACAGCACCCTTGGAAGAGCATCAGCACCTCAGCAATCTGTTCCCAGAGCTCTTCCCCACTTGCCATCGTATTCTGTGGTGTAATAAACATACAGGAGGACTTCATTACTTCAGGAAGCTTTTGGCATTTGTCCAGTTCAGCACAGAAACTTGGCCACCTCTGCATAAGGCACTAACTGCTTTTATGTGCTGAATTCATAGCCACTGGAGATTTAATAAAAGGAGCCAAATACTGCGAGTGGGCTCCAGAGAAACAGACCATGACAAGGACACTGCAAAGCCCAAGGTGGAAGAAGCTCCCCAGGCCACTCCCCAGCCAGTGGGAGCAGCAGAGAGGGCAGCTCCTCGCTGCTGGGAGCTTCTTCATCCATCACACCCAGGGCACACTTCTTCACCAAACTTCTCTGAATGACTGTGGAACTCAAACCCCATTCTTTAAGAACTTTTGTGAATCACTTACTAATTATTTAGTTTGGAGAGCCCAGATTAAAAAGTGTATGTCAAGTGTACCTGTGGCTCAAACTAGTCTAATCCAGTGCTGTTTCACTCAAAAGGAGCCAAATCCAAAATGTTAGCAGCATCTTATTTTGAATATCTGCTCAGCCTTTTTATGAGCTGTATTTTACTATCTCAGGCAGGCACCACTCGATTTGTGAAGAGAATTTAGAAGCACAGGAGATATGCTAATTTCCCAGTTTATTATCCTGCCTGACTTCCCCTTTATTTTTTTCCTTTTCTTCCTGTCATGAACTGAGAAGGTCCCAGATGGAATTTCTAAATGAAAGCATTTGTGTCCACTGCTCCCTACAGAAAAAATGTTCAGGGAGAAAGTCTGTGGGAGTACAAAGATTGGGTGAGGAGTTAAAGGGAGGACAAAAGGTATCAATGGGAATATAGATGAAAACAGGCAGGAACTGAGAAGAACAAAGACTAAGCCTGAAAGAATAAATATTAACTGCCCTCCCATATAATATGCCCTTTCCACAGAATATGGAGCTCCTCAAACTATTTTTCCCCACTTCCTACTGAAAGAGTCAAACCTGGTTTCCAGCTTTTATTAAAAAGTAGATAAATAGCTCTTTCAACAATTAATCTGAACCTTCTTCTGTTATCTTTGCTTACAATAAATGCATTTCTCATTGAAAAATATATTCAGCTGCTTTGCACCCTATTCACTTTTAAATGCAAGCTGAGAGTGGTGTCGGGAGCAGGAGGAGAGGGGGTTTGCTGGCGGTGTGAGTTCTGCCAGCAGTGCTGATCCCAGCCCAGAGCCCAGCCCAGAGCCCAGCTCCCCAGCCTCAGGCCTGGCAAGGCACAGCAGGCTCACAGCAGCTCTGCTCTTTCACTTCCACCCCCTCGAGGTTCATTGCTAAAAACTTCTGCTTATAAACATCACCACCGTAATTTTCTTACAAACACTTACTATAGGCAAAGCGCATTAGGGCAGTATTTTGCTTTTAGCTCTCTTGTTACTTGCAATGACCGTAACGGGCAATAAAATCTGTTACTAATGTTTAGCTTGGTTTAATCAACACTAGACCATAGCAAAGCACAGGATTGCTGGTCCAGTGCCCTCACTGTGCTGTGTTTAGATCCTGCTTGCTGGTGATTCCTAGCTGCATGTTCCCTGGCCTGTAGTGAGTAGAGCTCACTCTACTTTAATAACTACTTTCAGAATCGTAACAGTCATTGGGAGACTATTCTGTAGCTTCAAAGGAAAGGTAATAAAATGGATTCTGAAAGACTCTTTTGCTGGACAGGGAGTGGCAGGGCTTTGTGCAATAAACTTGCATGGCACCATGGAAAAGTTCTGCCTTTCCCCATCAGACAGACCCTGTCACCTTTTACCCAAACCCCAGTGGACGAATGGCTCAGTTCTGTAAGGGGCAGTGTGGAAACAAATGAGAGGAAACACATCATCCAGAGCTCACTGAAATCACCTGCAGAGCCAAAGGAGACGAATGGGGGATATCCATACAGATTTTACAGCCACTAGTATCTTACTTTTCTCCTTCCTGACAGTTGCAGGGAACACATAATTACAAGTAGTGATTTGCATTAGAGAGCAAATGTGTGTTTCTTTCGTTATTCAATCACAAGTTAGATTAACTTTGTGTATGAAGACATACATAAAAATGTAATCATTTCATTGTCAGGAGCCTAAAGCTAACGTTAATTACAGTTTGAAACTTCGATTATTAATGCATCTTTACCTATTGAAGTGTGAAATAAGCAATAGTAGTTGGAATACACCAATTAAATTAGCTTTTGAGATTAGAATTCATAAATAGGATACTATGTTGTATTTACAGTTAAAATTGTAACACAGCATGCAAGAGCTGGAGGGTTCTGTATTCTAAACAACAATACACCTTAACATTCATTCAAAGAAGGAAAAATGTTGGGCTTTTTCCATAAACCTGTTGCTAAATTATAAATATTCGAGCTTTATTGTCCTGTGGAAGCAGATGCTATATTTATTCTATTCAGTCAACTATTGCAAAAATCAAATTCACCTTTTTCATAAATCTTGCATAATACACACACCCACACCCCTTATGAAAGCAAATGGATTCTATAGCCAGAACTAAGCAAATATTGAATACAGGTATTCAAGAACAATAATTCAAAGAATTAATAGAATTCTCTGTTAGCTAATAACTTTTTTTTGGGTCCATTTTCTAAGTTTGTTCATTTCACTTGGTTGAGTTGGAAAGTCAACAGTACAAAAACGTATCACCTAATAAATTAATATCATAAATACCTGGAGGAGAATATGTGTGTACAAATTACAGGGAAGCAATAATGTTTTACCTTTATTGTAATTGTTTAAGGACAGAGGAAAATTAAATTTACTTAAACAAATAAAGGTTTAAAGAACAACAGACTTCAACTTCAGTAGAACATACAATATTCGCTTCAATTCCTTTCGAAATTCCAATTTACTTGTGCCAGTTATTGCAGTTCAGAAAGTGTGCTGTCTTTGCTCCAACAACAGAACAAAATTCCACTGATATCTTTCTGTCCTCATAAATTCTGTCTCCCTTTGTATTTACTGAGTGGTTACTTCCCTTTCAGTATTTATTCCAGATTATTGCTTTTTAAAATTAGTCTTTCATCAATTTTCATCTTTCCTTTCCCAGTATCCCCATCTTCCTTCAGCCAACTTTCCCTCCAGTATAAGACACCTCAGAAAGGCACTGTGATTCCTAAAAGGCTGCACATACACAGTTTTAGTGATTATTGGAAATCTTTCTCATCCTGCCATATAATTAAGAAATCAACCATCACACTGTACGAGAGATGAGATTTTGGACACATGCTTTGAACAAATGCTCACTTGGGAGACAGCACTTGATAACAGGATCATAATTTTGGTCATGTTTTGTAATCTCTTTTACATGTTTGTTACAACTGAAATTGCCAAATCATTATTAATTCAAATGAAATGAAATTTCTACAGGAAATAAATTGTTAAAATTTCACTCCAGAGAAGGATTTGAGCAATTTATTAATTTTTCTTTTCCTCCTGGAGAAATCCTGACCTTCTTAACTGATTATCATTGACAGCTGTGAACTCTGCACCTCAGTACCCCATGAACAGCAGAAAAAGTATTGTTTGCTTAACTGACTAATCTGCTATCAAAAACAGCAACTTTTTTTGGACATCAGTCCTTGCATGAGTCCATACATGATTAATTCGCAAGTATTTTGAAGCTTAGAAATCTTCACCGTGCACATTTTAAGTTGTGAGGTTTTATTAAAGAGACCTTTTTTTTTCAATAAATTACTCATTATTAGTTACAGACAGCTTTAATTACAGGTACTGACTTCGACTGAGAGAAAAAGTCTGCACAAAGTGATCTAAGAAATTAGATATGAACAAGAATCATGAAATGACAACCTGAAATTAGCAACATAAAAGCAAATTGTTCTCCGAATTTTCGAGTAGATCATAAGCTTAAACTTAAACAAAGAATATATTTTTTTAGTGCCTCTTAGAAAACTCACTCCTTTGAAAGCAACACCGGAAAACTTTCTATTCATAAGGGACCAAAAAGTGGGGATGAGTGAGCAATAACGAAGTAGCAGTTCAGAGAAGGATTTTCAGCAGCTTTCTGAAGGCAAGAATACACTAGAGAAAAATCTTTAGAGGGTGAAAAGAGTGTGGAAATAATTCAAATCCTACAGAAGACAAAACTTAATCCAACATAACGTTAGTGACATGCACAGATGACATCTTATCTCCAAAAAATCCTCATACAAAATTAATCAGTCTAAACAATTTAAATGCTTTGGACACGGATTTATTGCTGTTGGGGTTTTGCTTCACTGTATTGCTGATCCCCAGTTTCAGTGGATGGCAGGAAAGAGACAGAATCCAAAGCAGAGCTGTGGTGACAGACAGTGGTTTAGAAGGGATCAATGATACACTAGATTAGTGGACAAACTGATTAATTAGTTACTTTGTCAGTGTGCTGGGGATGTTAGGGGAAAACTGCTGTTCGAGTGTCCAGGGGGATCTAGGGCAGAGCTGGGAACTGGCAGGTCTGGCAAAGATCACTCACTTTGCCCTCCTAGGTATTCCTGTCCTATTTCATCCCAAACAGCCACAACTCAGGATGCCAAGTCTGCTGGGGTAAATACAATTCTCAAACAATAATGCCTTGACACCAGCAACCTTCTTTTAAAAAACCATGCAAATTCCTGTAAAGCCATTCTGGAAACAGATTTTTTTCCTTCCCTCAGAGTTTTAAGTTCCCTGATTTCTTTCCTTGGGGCCATAATGCCAGTGCTCTGACATGTCCTTAACTGCCTTCCCTGTGTCCTCCATGTAAGAAACATCTCCTGAAATTACAAAGCCTTGGTGCTCATATAACTCACCTTCCTAAGCAGCCCTGGGCAGAATCTAAATTTTGGTTAACACCTCCAAAGCTTTTAATGGTGCCTTGCAACTTGGTCAGACAGAGAAGCATAATCCCCCACTCCAGCTCCACTCACGCCCCTTTCTCTTCCTCTTAGAATAACTCAGTAATGGAGCTGGACCAAGAAACTATCAAATTTGACCACAGATTTCATTTTGGACCTAAAACAACTGTCTTAGTTAAAGAAAAATAGATATGTCTTTATGAGAACTCATCTGTTTCAATAACAGACACCAAAAGATGCTATAACCTTTTAAAGAATTAAATATTTTTCATTGCCCTCCTATACCAATCTAGCTCCAGTTAAACATCTCTTGACCTGAAGATGTTCACTTTTCTTAGGCTTTGAACTAACTTTAAAAATTGTTTCTTTTCTGCCTCACAGACCAGTACTGTGGCTCAAACCCTGAGTGAGCACAAAAGCCTATGGTCAGTGATTTCTGTGTACAATGATTTCAGGTTGTTCAATCTTGAAAACAAAGCTCCTAAGATATGTCCCTAGGTTTTGGGAGCATGATCATTTAGGTTAAATCTTTAAAACTATGCCATACCTGAGCTGCATTTAAACCTCATTTCTTCCATGTCTGCTTCTCAACCAAACCCTTCTTTTCCTCTTAACTTCGAACTTAATGTCTCTTTGAGCCATAATCAATTTTTCAATCCTTCTCATCTCTGCTGCCTGCTCAGAGTAAGTCTTTTTCACCCCCTACTATCTCATTTGCCAAGTTTCATTCCCTTCGCCAAAGCCTATGCTAAGTCTGGCAGTTCCCTCCTCTGAGCCAGCCATGCTGACTGAGTAAAGCTACCATGGAAGTAACAGAATATTTTCCTGTTTTTAGGAAGTTCTAGTTTCAAACGCAGTCTATGTCCATGAGAGTAAACTCAACCTTTAAAACACTTTTTTGGGGGAATTTAGTATTCAAAAAGACTGCTGAATATCCCATGGGGCCATGCTTAAGCAGCAGGAAATTATGTGTTTCACAGAACTCCCAATTTGGAAAAACAGTTTCACATCAAGTAAAAAAAGATAAACAGGACACTACTACCAAAGATCATTAAAACCCTACACAGAAATGTATACGGTGTTCCAGCATTTATTTGAAGACCTAGAAGCATAATGCAACTCTCAGAGGACTGCAAAGATTTCAGGAGATTTTCAGTCGAGCAGGTTTATGGGTCATGTGCTCATGCTCTGCCTCGTGCAGGTCAGTGCCATTCACTCACTTATCGAAATGCTGAAGGGATTCATTAAATTTTGGAAAAAGAAAGAAACACTCTAAGGCCAGCTTTTACAGGAAATTCTTGTGATTTTGCTGCATATTTTACCTCCATTCATTGAAGAATAACTCAGTCACAATTCAAAGCCATTACATTCCTAACAACCTGCAATCAAACATAGCAACACCATATCTCAGGAAGACACAGGACTTGCTGAAGTCATGACTAATTTTGAAAAATGACAATTAAGTTGGAAAGAAGTTAGAAACAACAGTAATAGATGAATAGAAAAATCAATGAGAGCTGCTCCATTTTGGGCAGAATTTTAACAGATAGAGATGAACTTAAGTTTATATAAACTGGCCTGTCATGGAAATGAAAAACATTATTGAACTCTAATGTCTTCACCAAGCCTAATCTGAGTCCACCCACTGGTATTTTCAGGAGGTGCTGGATGACAGATAGATTCTCTCAGCAGCTCCTACTTTGTCTGAATGCCAAAAACCCCATGGCCAGCTGCGTGTTGAACTTTCATACGGGTCAGATTGCAGTGGTGCAGAGACAGAAATAACGTAAGAATCAAGCTTTGGGTTTGGGCGGGTTTTTTTCCTTCCATGCATTCTCCTGGGCACACAACATGACTTAACAATCACAGAGCCTTTGAGCTCATGAAGGTTCACAAACTTTGAAGGAAGAAAGTTAGGAAAGGCAAAGCTTGTTTCATACCCATGGTTTCCGAAAATACAACAATGTGCATTAAAAACATCAATAAATCTAATTAATAGATATATTTCTGTTAGTAGCCATTACATGAAACAACAGATCTGAATTATTTCTTTTCTTTCACTACTGGATTTAAAAAAGCGTGTTTGAAATGGGGAGGAAAAATGAAAAATTTTAGAATTAATTGATGTTCCATAATATACTCAAAGTACAAACAAGAAAAGCGAGCAACGCTTCTTTAAGTTGAACTCACTCACATGAGAAGATGCCTGGTAGGAAGAGCTCTTCAATTTAGAAAACAAAGCAGAAAGAGGAAGAGAGAGCCAGGTGTCACTTAGAAGGAATCAGAATAAGCAGAATGTCTTCATCAGAAAAACAACCAACACAACCAAAACAAGCAGAAAGGTTACCAGTGCAGCAAAGCAGCTCCTGTAGTTCTGCTGCTTCACTCAGTGACATTCCTCCTCCTGTGCACACGTAACCATGAACACCGTGGTCACAGTGGCTCATTAAGGTCTAAAATACCTGTGCTTCAGAGGTGGGTTTCAAGGCACGACATCAAGGCTAGATATAATATACACTTTTGTCATAATCTTTAATAACCAGCACCATAATGTGACAAGAATTTAATTATTTGAGGAATTGTTTGTAAATTCTTACTATCCACCATGCATCTAACTATTGTGAGTACTACTAAATACTCGGATTCCCGGATAACTTCTTTACAAAACTGCTGCTTCTTTCCTAACTCCTACTAGAATGTTTTAGCTCAGAATTGCTCCTATTAGAAGCAATATTTTCAAGACAGAAAGCTAACTGCTAGGGTTCAAAAATTCAGTGATGATTAAAAAAAAAAAAATCGCATTAAGGTATTAAGTACGGCCATCAGTTAGCATCAAGTGACTTCAGAACATATTTTCGTTTTAATTCTAGCATAAATTCAAAGTATTACCTTGTTCATGATTTAGCCTTCTACAGTTACATACACCACCATCTTGGTAACAGCAATAAATGATAGATGGGTCTAAAGCATGTATTAAAAACCTGAATTACATCCAAATTGCCCAGTCTTCTCTTTTAAAACCACTGCGAATCAGTCGACGTGATAAAATCTTAAGTGAGTACCATCAATTAAATGCAGTTATAACGAAATAAGCTGTATAATAATGTCATTTGAGCAGTGCAAACCTTGGAGGATGAAGCCTCAAATGAGAAAATGGTGCTGGGAGAGATTTCTAACAGGATGTAGATAAAACTTGCTCACTTTTACCTGAAATGAGGACTTACAATCCCATTTTACTTTATGGTACAACTATTCTAGCTTCTCCACCTTCTTCCTTCATGCCCCCAAAATTTGTGAAACACCTGCAAATGAGAGTGCACCTACAGCAAACTGAACTGGACACACTTCTGACTATAAAAGAGAAAATCTTCAAGGAAAGAGATCACATAGCATTTTCTTTGAGCTCTGTGTTATGCTGCTTCTACAAGAGAAGAGCTCCAAAGAAGGGATGCAGTTGTTTTAATATTAGGGGAAATAATGAATAGATTTTATTCCACTTGTAAACCACACTGGATCACTGATAGGAAATAAAACCAAAAAGTGGAAATCATCTCAGAGTACTGATGTGGCCTCCGAAGATTTCCTTCCCCACATTTGTTGCTTTGGGTTATGTCAGTTTGTTTTATAGCTGCAGTAATTTTAAATGCATTTTTCTCTCTTGTGAGATGCACTCTTTCAACTTTCCTTGAGGAAGCTTGAGGCACTGATTTATGGTCAGATATGTGTGAATATATCTGACCATAAAACACACCATACTTTAGTATTTACTGCTAGAAGACAGACAATATTCCAGATTCAGTGTCTGAGTTATGTCAGCCTTCTCTCCTGCTGTATGCAGGTACCATAACATCCTGTTAAAAATAAAACTGCATCTGGTTTATTAAATTATTTCTAAAGGTTTTGCAAACGTAGGATTTCAACCTCCATTAACGGTAAAAGGGAGACCTGCAATATTCCAGTTTTACTTATAAAGGAATCTAAAGTTTGGAATTTTCAACCCATCCATTGTTAAAATATGGATGCTGAAAGCATTTGAAATTTCCATTCTCGGATTTAAAACAGACAGTTTTCCTCTCCTTATAGTGAATAAAAAGTGAATAATGGTATTAAGGAATCAAAATTATGAAGCTGCATCTGAGCTCAGGCTGGGGGGGTTCTGTGGCCATTGTGCTGCATTTGCCACATGGTTGTGTGGTGTGACTGCCACCTTAGTCAGTGGAAGGATTTTCTTTGAATTCTGTTCTTTATTTAATGTAGTAACATTTGAATTACTAAGAAGTACAGACTCATTCATACAACGTGACTAGAAAGAATGAAAAATCGCTCTGACTTTGTAATTACTGACTCAGATTTCAAATACTGAACCCTAGATGTGCTGTATGATTGAGACTTGTAACTTCTGTGAGAAAAATAGTAAGTGAATAATGCAACGTGAGAACTTGAATCTTATGAAAAAGGTATTAAATATATGAAGAAGACATTTTCTATTAATAAGATATCAATAATATTTATAATAGCAACTGTATAGAAACAGACAGAAATGAGACAGAATCAAGGAAAGAGCACCAGACTCATAAAATCTCTAAAGGATCAGTCCCTGCCCTTCTTATCATAAGACTATAAACCAAATACCTGTGATTACAATGCCTAAAACAGAGGTAAACTCTCCAGCACACTAAATTCAACATCTCTAATAATCTACAAGTTTTCAGTTCCGCTGTATTCTTTTGAAAATCATAATTGAACACATATCTGATAGCAAGTGCCCACAAAGCACCATTTTCCTGCTGCAGAACTGCTTCCCAGACCAGCTGTCGTTTCTGTTTTTATTATCAATACGTGGTCTGTCAGGTGGCAGCAGTCATAGCTGCCAGTGATGCAAAGTGCTGCTTCTAACAGCAAGGTGGACAAAAAAATGTCCTCAGTGTCCACAGGCAGCTCAAAAGTTGTCATGTGCCTTCAGCAGCATGACTGGGTGCTGATAATTAGGGTCAGCTTTAAGGCTTCTTGTTTGGAAGCAGGCTTGTCCTGTAGGAATCAGTCTACAGAATATTGCCCTTCTTTTGTTCTTGTTCTAATTTAGGGGCATTAGAGAGAAGAAAGAAATGTGAACCACAAAAGGTCCAAAAGTTATTAGAGGATACTGGACAGAAAACCCAAAGTGTGTCTTGTGTGTGAACTTAAGGCCCAATCCTGATGATCCATACAGTTAAAAACCTGTTCCCTGATTCCTCTTAAGCTTACAGGTATTATCTGTGACATGGAGAGCTACGGCCAGCAGTTTAAAGCTGGAATGAGACTGCATGCTTCATGTGGAATAAATATTGCCTGAATTCCTGCCGCTTAACTGCTCTGCGTTTAACTGCCCTGCTAGCTGCATGTGCCGAGACATTTATGATCCAAATACTTCTCCTCAAGTACAGTCAGAAAGAACTAATTTTGGCACCAATGTAGCTATTTAATGTTAAGGAATGAGTCAACAGCATTTAAAAAACCACACGAATCACACACAAACAAACACAAAAAAACCCAACAATCTTCCAAAAACACACAGCCCCCCCCAAAACCAAAACAAACAAAACCCCAAAAACAAACCCCTAAAAAACCAAAAACAAAAACCCCCAAAACTGCCCCCCCAAAAAAACAAAACAAGGAGAGAGCCACTTCTTTATAAAAGAAATTTAGAGAGGAAGTACTTAGCTACTGAAATCACAGAGACAGTAAGACAGTAATTTGAACAGCTATGATGAGCTGTCATTTCTGTGCCTCACTCATGACATGGATGTCCCAGCACTGTCTGCACGCTTGCACAACAAATTCCTGAACCTCCTGAGGTTATCAGGTGTGCAAGCAACAGAAGTACATGAACATTTATTATTCCTGTCTTTATTTGGATAAATAACTGACCTATCCAGGAGAAAAGACAGGCCAGAATTCCACAGCACAATCTGGGGAGGCTGGAAAAGGGGTCAAACTTCATATAGTCCAACCTGAGCAGAACAAGGGTTCTGTGTCCTTGTGCAGAGACATCTGTAACATCTGCATTCCCACTGACAGTACTGAATATGAAATTGCTTTTTATCAGCAAATGCCTGCTTTGCCAACGCATGGATACTTGGCTTAGAGCTTCTGAAGTTAAGATTTGGCCCACAAAAGTCACACAGTTTGGTCAGACTTGTTCTCTTAAGAATTTCTTGTCTGAAGAGCAGTTCCCACAATACACCTTGTTTAACACACAATACATATTATTCCCTTTTTTTATGTTACAGCTAATTAGGTTCGGGATTCACTGCATCTGAGCTTTTATGTGTAAAAGTACCTCATAATTCAGAAGCTTTTCATATATAAAACGTATTGTGTCAAATGTAGACATCAGGCTGACATTTAGGCAATTGCCTGCTTTGTTTAGCCTCTAAGCCATTAATGGAAAAACTCCTTAATTTTTTGAATTGTACCTTCCTCACTCCTCCAAGACTTGAAAATGCTACAGTGATTTTCTGAGAAGCTGGTAGACTCTTATAGAATACTTGATTGAGGTATGTTTCTAATTTATACATCTCCTCCATTATGCAAACGAGAGCAGTGTAAGATAAGTGGAACAGTTTGCATCACTTAATGCAAGAAACCATTATGGAAGCCAGTACTTGGCCGACAGAGAAAGCTTCATTAACAAGGTATCTGGGTAGCAGCAATAATAAACAGGCTTTTTTGAATTGTTCATTACCTTTTAAAGAAATCTTCAAGAAAAAAGTTACCCCTTAAATTTCAGATTGAAGAAAATACCAAGGGAGCCTTTTCAGCTCATTTGAAGTCTGAAGGCTATTGTACACATTTTTTAAACCTGATCAAAATTCAGTCTGCTGTTTGTTACTAAATTATGTATCTCTGAAGCATAAATGTGTTAGCTTTAGAAAGTTACAAATTAGTGTATTTCCATACAGCTTGGGAAAATATAATTTTAACCGCTTTGTTTTGGGTAGGAAAAATATTGCTTGCATTGTAACACAGGGGAGCTGTCAGTAAACATGGCCAGACAGCTTTTTTGGCAGCAAGATTCTCAGGGCCTTACAAGCAAATTACCTAGAATTATTAATAATATTTCATGTAATGGCTCATTTTATTAATTTTTTATAGAAATATACATTTTATCATTGAATTGTCTACATGAAGACATTTTAATTTTCATCTTTTTATTCTATAAGAAACTACTTTGACCCAGACTGTTTGCTTCCTCTATGTCTACTTGATTCTACCAAACTATAAACTCTGAGCGTTTGTAACTGAATATTTTCCTACTCATTTATCTTATAGTGACAATTTGGTTGCACTGCCTAAACTCTTCAAGCAGAACTGATGACTTCTGAAAGTGCCATCAATAAAAGAAATAAGGGCCAACTGTTACTGTAATCACAAAAGGTTGCCATGGATTTCAGTGGCTTTAGGATCAGGACTTATGGCAGGAGGTAAGAAGCAAACTAATTAAAATAGATGATATCTCTGAAAAAAAAAAAAATAATAAAAGAGAGACAGATAAAGAGACCAAAGGGAAAAGGAGGAATTAAAAGAGTTAAATCAGGAGAAGCCAAGTAAAAGTCAGAGGAAGAAAACTGGATAATTGCATTGTTAGAAAATAACATTTGCAAAATGAAAGAAAAATAACAGAAAAAAGTATGGATTAAAAGACAATTCCACTCCTCAAGCATCTATTTTATTAGGCTAAACAGCAGAAACCCAGGGCATATCATAGAAGTTTTAATTTCTAGTCCTCAAAGCTGTGAAAGGAAATAATGACTTCAAACTGGAGTAACAAAAGGAAAATTTGAGATTAGACCACAGCCTTTATGTTATCACTATTTATTTGCACTAATGACTACAGTATTAGAATCCATCTCATTTTTGACACCTGCAATATGGTTTTCCTCACAAGCTTGTGTCAGCCATTGTTCTAGAGGCTGGATATGGTTTTTTTCCTTTTTATCTCCAGGATATAAAGGAATAATGTGATTTACGCAATTAGTAGCTGTGTAGAGAGAGGATTACTGATGATGATGATCAGAACTCATAGTTTTAACAATAAATCTACTGAGCTAGCAAACAAAAGACTTTCTTGAACAAAATCTGGAAATCTAAAGGATGAGTAAAAGCTACAAATTTCTTTGTATTTATCCTTTTCTGTCCATGGAAGATAAGTAGGCTGGTAAGTATGATGATTTTTATTTCTGACATGACAATTGCAGCTCTATTCAAAAATATTTTAACGGCAACAACAAAATCAATGACAAGGATATTTTTGTTCCTTTTTAAGAACTCTTTTTGTGTCACAACTTCAGCTTCTTTGAAACCATTTTCTAGTGAAAACTATTTAAAACTGCAGTCTGTCTTTGCAGACTCATCTTGCTAGCAAGACAGGCAGAGTGACCTTGCATCTTCTTTTCTGATAGAATATTATTTAATTTGGAAAAGTGAAACTGGTAAAGCTTTGCCTCTCACTTATCTTGCCTATTTTTTAAGCAATTCAATGCTTTTAAGCAATTTCTAGCCTTCACTTGGTAGTGTTGCAAGGAAATGCTTAAGTGTAGCATTTGAAATAAGTTGGGGGTTTTTTTTCTGTCACAAATGGCACCAATACCATGTCACATTTTCTTGCTGGTCCAAAGTCTACAGCAGTTAGGAGGAAGCCTGCAGTTCACATGGGTTCTATCTCCATGGTAACTTGTTTACAGGGACTGAAATACATGCTGAAAATTCAAGGTTAGCTTTCCCTTTGTTCCTGTTTTGATGTTTTTGGCAATATGAATAATATGGGCATAATCCTAAATTCAAACAGCTTCATGGCAGACTGAATCGAAACAAAACTCCAGACAAAATGTGCTTTCATCACCCCCATTAGAAAAAGAGAATTCAAAAGGCTGCTTAATCAGACCCATCAGGTTGCCTCTTCCTTTCATTCTCCGGAACAACCATCCTTATTCTGCATTTCAGTTTTATATCTCAAGGAAGGAGACTGTCTAAAGATTTATATTTTTATACTGTCTAAAGATTTATACTTTTATGACATGATAACTCGGGGTACATGAGTGTCTGTGTTGCACGTGTATCATAATCTAAAGAATTTCCTTTGTCTAAAATCATTGAAGAAATAAAAGTGAACAGGCACCTTTTCAGAACTGAAGCTGAATCACATGATGGGAGTCCTTTGTGTTCAAAAAAATCAAACTTAATAATAGCAACACACCACAATTCTGTAACTTCTTATGATAACACACTTATAAAAGTTTTAGGCAGTTTCTTCATCCCTCACTCAGTGAAAACAATGACTGGAAGTGCCCCCCTTGCAAAAATCTTCAAGGACTGAGGTGACCTTCTTATCTCATGTGATTAGGTTAGGTGTGATTAGAAATCCTCGGCATTCATGGAATGAAATGCTGGAAAGAAGCATCTTTAAAAAAAGTTTAAGCTTACTGAGCTATTTTTTTTAACAGATTAAATATAAAGAAGAAAATGTATGAATGAGGCACCCTCTAGTTAGGCCTTACCCCATTTGCAGAAAATAGCTTTGATTTTTACTCAGCTGATAATTCGCTTGCTTACTGTATATTGTCCCAAACAGAACTTTACAAAATCAACTGAAAATCATATAATACTTTTGATGGCACAGAATGCAACATATCTTGTTATGATAAAAGGTTTGGGGGCTTTTGCCAAAGTTCCTTTGCAGTACTTTTTTTTCAGTCACCTTACTTCTCATTCCTATTCATTAAAACTGGAAATTCCTATCACTCCCTTTCTGTTAGAAGAGAAATGCTATAAAAATGGCTAGATAAAATGCACCTTTTGAACAAGGCAGTTATTTTATAGCTGCTTGATCTCATATACAGTGCCTGCTCTTGATGCACTCATTAGGCAAACAGTTAAAAGCTGTCAAGCTGCTGGATAGATCAAATTCTGCAGGATTTGGAACTAAAGCTACTGAAACAAGGAAAGGCATTAAGAATTCAGCCACTACATTAGGTTCTCTATCTGAAACAGAATATTCTGTGTGTTCACAGCTGCACATGCAGAGATCAACTCTGGCTGTGAAAAGAAAGGGAAGAAGATATTCCTTTAATTCCAGGTCTGAGAAAAGCAAAATGCCTTCAGAGCCATTACTGGCCAGTTTTAACCTAGACTAGGAAAAGCTGTGGTAGTACCACTAATGTTTTTAGTGTTACTGATTATGCTTACATCACTTTTCTAAGCCAAACAAATGCATTTGGGAGAGAAGAGTATGGAAATATCTGTATTAAGTGCTTTGATAGTACAAAATGAATATTAATTATAAAAGTCAAAGTAAGTTGGAAAGAATTGTGTATTTGTTCTGAAAATTGTTTTTGATAGAGCTTTCTATCATCTGCTGACTAGCTTTACCTAACAGAATTGTAATTGTACTACATTAGAAATATCAGGCATTATAATTAAATTAGCATCCCTGAGCTGTTGAGCAGATATCTAGTAGATAAGTAGGAGACTTTAATTTCTCTTCCTTGGTACTAACTGAAACACTGAAGTTTTTGCTCTGTAAAGGATTACTTGTATTGTGTAGTTAAGGTGCAACTCCTGTTCCCATTGCCATATTTTTGAAATATTGCTCACTGCGTGGTTCCTAATTGCCACTGGGACCGTTGGGTGCTGCTGCCATCCCAAGCCAGCAATCTGCACACAGCAGGACGTGACACTTGGCCTAGCAAGACTGACTTGGACAGGTCTTTTATAGCAGCAGTGTAAGCATAAAACAAACATACTTTCATCCTTCCTTTATATATTTCTTGATAATTTTAATTGAGGTTAAAGAGTCCGATAACTTAGACATTGTTTGTTAACAAAAGACATTTTAAAATAATTGCCTTTTTCCAAATTCAGCTTTTCTTCCATGTTTGCTATTCTGTATGGCATGGCTGAAATGTGAAATAAAGTGTTGTAGAATTTCTTCGTCTGCTAAAAGTTGCTATCCCTGGCTGTATATTATTTTTTGTATTGCAAAGAAATCATAAGATCCAAAGCTTTTTAGTTGAAGTGCAAACAAAACAGTGGAAGAAAATAGCTTTTGGTCCCCCGATGCAGTGCCTGACAGCTGACTCGGCATAGCACAATGAACAAGACATGCATCGCTTGAGAGGAGACAGAAAATGTCAGCTGGGGCTATTCATATAGTGAATAGGATGTGATAACCTTTAAATACATATAAACAATGTGTCCTCACACACTGTGCTTTGCTGTTCTCTTCAGAAAGACACTGTCCAACAGCTCTGCCTTTGGTACAGAAAGCAGCATGCCTGCCCATGGAAACTCAATGGCTTGCTTCAAACACAGAAGGAAAGCTTTCTAAAGATCTAGGTAGTTATCATGGCAAGGGGAGGTAGTCAGAATTTTGATTATTGATGTGGTCCAAGCACCAGATAAATATAAATCCAATCTGATTCGACAGAACTTACAGAAGGAAATGCCAATATGCACACACAAACCCGTGACTTTACACAGCCTCCCTCCACCTCTGTTTACAGAGGAAAACCAATCCCACAAGCTCTGCATGGTTCACAAGGTTAATGAGTGAAAAAAAAAATCCAAGGAAGCATTCTAGATTTGGCCCTGAAACTCTGCCTGGGGTTAGAAACCCATCAATCATGCTATCCCTATCTCAAATATTCACGGTCACTCATGAAGGAGCTGTAATAGATTCTGTGTCTGTGGCAACTGCCCCCCTAATGACCACGTAAATCTCTTGTGCTTATCACTGTTTAATAAAGCTGTGACTAATTTAGGATATCTGGATTATTTTCATCCTTAAAGGTATATATAGATACTGATTTTGAGGAAATCTACACTTTTCTATCTTCAGATAACACACTGGTGCCTTCTGTAGGATGAATCTTTCTCATTCCCACCAAGCATTTGTTATGCCTGGGGAAGATTGCAGTTTGTATTCGTTTCTAGCATAATCATTTGGAAGAGCTATATGAGTTTGGGGATACCAAAGTCTGAGAAAAAATGTAGTATTTTAAATAGCTGCAGCTAAAAAAAGTCTGCAAAGATGTCTAAGTGACAGTATTTGCTCTGGGAAAATACAGTAAAGTGATTGATTTACAGAAAATAGCGTAGAATTGCACTGCTTAAAAATATAGTAATGTAAAAGTGTGGATATACACATATTCAAATAAAACAGCAATAAGATTTTTAGGTAACTAAAATTAAACCACTGGAATAAAACCAAACAATATTTGGATACCACTGAATCTGTTGATTAACACTGGTTCACTGACTATTTTCCATCAAAGCTAGGAAGAAGTCACAAGGTGAGGTGATAAACTGCTCATTACATTTTCATTTATTTTGCATAAATTCAAAAGCCTGATGCAAAAATAAAGAAATGAAAGAGGAATCTTGGTCATTAAGTCCAATTTCAGACAGTCACAGACATTCCCATTAAATAAGACGATTCACAAATTTTTTAAGGTTCATCACAGAACGTCTGCTCCGCCTGAAAGACCATTCCAGAAAGCACCATTCTTATGCTAAGAAATCCTCTAATTTCTGCCCTGCTTTTCTTCAAGCGTGATGATAGCTATTTACCACTATGCCATTATCACCCTTCTGCTTAAAGAGTTCTTTCCCTTTCACTGTGTTTATGCCCTTGATACATCTACAGACAGAAAATCACTCTCCATCTCAACTCCTTTGTGCTATTTAGGCAAGGCAAGTACATCCAGTTTGCTGTGGCACCACAAGCTCCCGACTCCTCAGGTCATTCTAATAACCCACTTGGGTATTTTTTCAGTCCCCCCGTACTCTGCCTGGGACTTACTTCCTGCCTGTAATTGTTGCAGCATTTCTGACCTCTGAGCACCTGCAGGTAACTGCTTTCTTTCTGCCTCTCTGTTGTGAAGAGCCAGAAAATATTATCTGTTTCTTATAAAATGTGACCTGTGTATTCCCATAAAGGTGGTGACTGATGCTGTACAAATAATTGCTTTTCCGGTTTGGTGCCTAAACCAAAATACATAAGGAAATCCAAGCAGAAATACTTCCTGCCCAAGTTTGTTTCTAAAGCATAGAATAACTTGTTACCTTCCAAAACAGTAGAAGGAATTAATCCATGGTTTTGTTAACAATAAACTAATCTTTACTATCTGGCTTTAATTCCCTTTCTTGCTTTGACACCTACGTCCTGCATCCCAAAAGAGTGTCCCAATCAGCACATTTCTGGAAGGGCTGCACACTGCCTTCAGCATGGCTGAAGAGTCACAAGTTCTTTTTGTGATGCATGATGACATTCGTGACTCAGGTCCCCTCCCTGACTCTAATCTGGGAGAGCAATTTCCCTCTCATTCCTTCCTGACAAACCTGTGGTACTTGATGTGGAATACCTATACTTTCACTCCACCCACAGGAGTGAGGGAGCCTGAATCCTCAAAATATCACCAATCTTAGACAGAAATTCAGGTTCATTCCCTGACTGAGTCAGACTGAAAATTTTGCCTCAGAATGATAAAAATCATCGTTTTTCTTTGTCAGATTTACATGTGTCTTGTCTAATTATGTACACATCTGAAAAGCAGTACTAATAATTAATTTATAGACTTATATAGGCATATATATGTACACCAACATATATATATATATTCTTGCTTCTGGTGGGTGACTACCTCGAGCATACAAATCTTGAAAGGTAGGCTTATCAACGCAATTATTTCAAAGTAGTGACAGATTCATACATTTCACATAGTTTTGCACTTAAACTAAGACAGGAGTATAAATTTTCCCTTTCACCTTGAAAAACTAGAAATTTAAACCACTCTTCAAACAACCTACTTACTTCCGACTGAGGAAAAAAGTCTGACAGTAATTTTTTTCAGAATAAAAGGAATTATGACAACACCTTTCTTATTTAAATAAGGTTTTACCAAAGCTGACAAGTTTAAGTGTATTAAATTAGGCAATTGAACACTTTACTTGCAGAGGGAGAAATGGCACACAACACTTAAGTAGGTCTAAGACTCTCAAATCTATCTCAGAATTCTTCTTGTCCTCAGGATTAAGCAAAAAGGTTAACCTTTAGCCTAATGATCCAGTGGAGATGCATAGATCAACTCTTTCCAACATTTTGGCAACTGTACCTTTGTTTTAGAGTTCACAATCACCAGATTCAGCATTTGACCTTATTTGCCCAACCCTTGGCCTCTCACTTCCTGGGCCTGCCACCATTCCCTTCTCATCTCCATCTCGTCAGCATCTCCTGCCTGCTCCCAGGTTGGCTCTGGCACTGCTGCAGGACTGCCAGCACGGGTTTGTCACGGATTTAAGCCACACAGCCTCCAAAAGCATGGCCCTGCTCTCCCGTGTTCCCCCGCTCCCTGCACCTGCACTCCAAGCGGCTCAAAGTTGGTTTTGAGCCCTTTAAGCTCTCTCACCCAGCTGCTTTCACTTACAGGGCTCAAAAGTAATTTTTTGAGGTTTGTTTCGTTTTCAGCCTTCCTGGTGCTGATCCACGGACTGGGTCTAATGGGTTGCAAAACTGCACCCTGGACTAAGCAGGTCTGGCTTGCTGTGATCAGCTTTTGCTCCCCTGTATTGCAGCACCCTGTGCCCCGGGCCAGCCCAGCTCCAGCACAGCTTGCCGGGATCCGAGCCTTGCACCGAGACGCCACGAAGGGTGTCCCTCTTCTCAGTCCTGCCTCTGCTTCACGTTAAAACCCACCAACAAACCCCAGGCTCCTCCCGGTCCCTCTGCAAGGGCACGAGGGGCGGCGGAGCCCCTGCGTGGGGCTGCAGGGGCCGTGCCATTCCCAGACGTTCCTGATGGCCAGAACAAGGGACAAACAATGCTGGCCCTCCCCTCAGCACATCTCTGTGCCTGTGCACACACCGGTACATACACACCTAATTATATTCTACAGAAATAGGCACACACCCCTAAGGACAGAAAATAAATTCCAGTAGTTACCCAAATGTTTTTATTAGGAGTTCAGGGTATAAAAAGATAATAAATTGCTATGATTTTCTACTTAAACAGCACATATTCTGCTCCCTTCAGTCTGCTCTTTTCACGGATTTGAAGATTTAACAGCACCCACTAGAACCCCCAATTTTCAATATTCAGTGTCCTGTCTTGCTCCTGTTTTAGGCAGTGGGAGTTTTGCTGTTATCTCAGAAGAGCAGGGGTGAACATGTGGTTAGTATGGCATTTGCACAATATTAAAATAACCTCTCATGATTGGAACACTGTGCCATAGTTAATTAAATATATGAATGACTTGTTTGAACAATCTTCTGTTTGCATTCTGGATCGTAGCCATACAATCTGCTGATGGTGCCAGGGTTATCTCTGCTGCTGCTTAGACTTTCTCTGGTTTGTTCTGCTTACTGTGGTTTGTTAAGCATATGTTCTTGCGAGTGTTTCTAACCCCAACCTCCACTTTTTTTTATACTTTTATAAACTGAAAGTGACAAGCCATTTGTTTACTGTGGTTCTAAATTAATTAGGATTCTCCAAGGCGTATTTCATACTGTTTGCTGCAGATCCAGTTTACTAAGCACTGCAGTAGCTCTTTGCACCTTACACATAATTTTACAAAGGAAAAATTTTTCAAATCCAATTTTCAAAGAATCTCAGAATATTTTGTTATAAAATGTAATTATATTATAAAATATAGAGATACACAAACACTGAGAGATGAGGTATTAATGTGCAGCAATTCAGTGACACAACTGAAGAAAAAAGCTTGAATGTCTATATTATGTTCATAACTGATGAGTAATTACTGCAATGACGATGCCACATGCTTAGTCTCGTGCCCCTAAGCACATCTTGCTACAGCAAAGACTCTTCCAGATCAATGAGATGTAAAATAGAAGATACTGAGGTTCTTACTTTGTTAACTCCTTTATTTCAACCTCAGCTCAATGGCATTTGCCATTTCAGTGACATGATTGGTAGGGGACAGCATCATGCAAGATCTATTTTGCAATGGTTAGATCTGTACAACCCTAAACTCCAATGATTAAACTGTTACACTTGTTGGACTCACACCCAGACACATAATACTGCTGCTCACCTTCAAAAAAGTCCAGTTAATGAAGGGAGAATTAGACCATCTGTAGAATTCTTTCTTTTTGTTTTGCAATTAACTACACAGTCAAGTACACTAAAAAGTCTGGAAGTATAAGCAATCATGAAAGCATTCCTATTTACTAGTCCTTAATAAAACAATAATTTCGCTAATTTGCTGTGGTTCATGATTCCAGGACAATGCCAGACAGTAGAAGTGACACGGCAAACCTGTCTAGAACAAAAGAAACTGATAAAACCCCTTGAGAACACTCTCTTGACTAATGGCTGATGTCTCACTGAGCAATCCAAGCTCCCTGACAATTGAAAATCTAGTATTAGCAACAACTTAAAGCCTAACTTGTGGAACATCTGGAATATCTCTTCCAAAAGCTTTTCCAAGCCCTAAAGCTACACTGCTGCCATTTTTATGGTGATTTAAACAATGGAAATTCTCATATTGGACAGACCCATGTGGGAGGAGTTCACGTTGGACTGAGTCCCGTAGGAAGGACCCCACGCTGGAGCAGGGGAAGGGTGTGAGGAGCCCTGGCCCTGAGGAGGAAGGAGCAGCAGGAACAGCATGTGATGGATGGACTGGGGAACTGATTGCAGCCCCTATTCCCTGCTCCCCTGTGCTCATGGGGAGGAGCAGGGGGAGCAAATTGGGAATAAAGTTGAGCCCAGCGAGAAGGTAGGGGGAAGGCATTTTAAGATCTGATTTTATTCCTTGTTATCGGTAACAAATTAAATTCATTTGTCCCCAAGTCAACTCTTCTGCCTGTGATGGTAAGGGGCGAGCGATCTCTCCCTGTCTTTACCTCAGCCCAGGAATCTTTCATTATATTTTCTCCCCTGTGTAGATGAGGGAGGTGGGGAGGAATAGAAGAGCCTTGGTGGGCACCTGGCATCCAGCCAGAGTCAGCCCACCACAGGCTGTTACTAAGTGCCAGATCATTATATGTGTGCAAGCAGGAGATAAATTAAATATAATATAAATGCACATTTTAAATAGGTATTATAAATGAAAAAATCTGATTGAGTACTAACTATCCACTTTAAAAAATAAATTAAAATAAAAATTTATTGTAGTTTTATGCTCAGTTTTATTTGCTTTCTTTATACAAGAATGGTTCTATCTCTAGGCTTTAAGCTGTTTGCTCAACCCAGACAAAAGGCACAGCACCTGTTAATAATGAGTGCATCTCTTCCTTCTCCATGCAGGATTAGATTGCAGTCAGAACATAGCTACATTTTTCCCCTAGAGCTTGAGTTACTTCATACCAGTCAAAGGCTTGATTCAAACACTGAAATCAGCTCATAAATCAAACCCAGATTCACCAGAAACAAATCTTAAGTTATGTAATACTATAATAGAGATTCTGTGAGAAGGAAAATCCAAAATGGTTAAAATCGTGGGGAGGGTTTCTTTATCCAGAGGATATAGCTAGAGAACGATTTTCTAGAAAATCAGAGTGTAATTGTTTTCTGTAAATGGTGCCAAATCTGTCTCTTGATGAAACCCTTCCTTTAAAAGGATCCCTTGCAATGCAAACACTCTTACCATCATTATCAGCTCCCACCCATGAGCAGAGATTTCATTTCAAAGAGAAAAAAATATTAGGGCTCCATACACTCAACCATAAATCATGCTACTGGTATAGGTTAGAGTGTGAAACAATTGTTATGGAGAATCGTAGAGAACACAGTGAATTTGCCTTAAAATCTGTGCAACATCTAGTACACATCTCACTGGAATGAGCTTAGTTAAGTCTTCCCAAGAAAACCTCAGCCTTTAAAAATATCCGCACAAAACTGTGAGTCACAAGATGGGCCAGCTGTCCATGCAGGCCAATATTCTGGCTTTTACTCTGAGCTGTTCTGGTTGCTGAGAAAAAGAAAATACTCAACAGGGCAAGCAGAGCAAAGAGAAACCCTCCCCAGCCTTCAGTAAGCACTGAACTCAAACATCTTTAAAACAAGAAAAAGCACTCAAACTGATAAAGTGCAGACATTCTTCTCTTGGGAAACAGCTATTTGTCCAAAGCAAATGCCCATGGAAAGGATGATTCTGACAAAATCACACAGACAAAAACAATTCAGAAAAAAAACTTTTTTGGAAAGTGAAAGATTTTTTTTTACATCTTTTAGAAACATGTTCATATCTTTTTCAGAATTTCTTTACCTCTTTTTTCTAACAACATAAGTCATAGAATTAACTGATACTTTTGAGCAAAATTTCTCTGTTATTTTAATGACATTTTAGAATAGAAAAGTGTAATTAAATCCCAAGGAAAAATAGCAACATCTGGTTTTTGGTCTACTTGAACTGTAGATGTTAAGTATACTTAGCTGTTAAAACCACTGTTACATCTCTCATGTCTATAAACATTCTCAATTTTTAATCTGGCTTTCTAAATGAAAAAATTATATTAATAAAATAATATTGTTAGGATGTTAGTCCTAATGTCCTTAGCAATGACTTAAGGAACAGAAGAGAAACAGCATCTAGCAGCGATCCAGCCTCTCGCAGTGAAAGCTACACGTAGGGACTCTATCTGATTAAGATGCTATTCCATTAGCCATTTTGGAGAGGAAGTCTCTTCATAATAATTTAAAAATCAGTGTCAAAAGCCATTCATCAAGATTTCTCTTCTAGTTTAGTTACTTATACTCAACTTTATGTACACAAGTCATCACCATTACTGTCAGAGCAGACGTGAGCCTCTGCAGCAGTACTTGGCTTGAGAGTATTTATTTGGGTTTTGATCCAATTACTACCTAGACTGCATGCAATAACAGATGTCCTGGCTTGGTTCTACATTGCCTCATTCTGTATGTTCAGTAAGAGCAAATGCCTCCACTTTGCATTTTTTTGTCTCTTCAGAAAACCCAGCACTGTACCTGGTCCTACAGTGAACCAGCAAATTGCCTGTTTGATCCCGAATGCTGCAGAGCACTGGCAATGGTGACAGCCCAGCCTTTGACAGGAACAAACTTGTCAAAGTCTGGGTTAATTTTGAAGAACCCACAGATTTGACTGTGGTGGCATGTGAGCCCCAGCAGGTGACTGTTAATGACATTTTGCAATACAGTGCAAGTTGAAAGTAAGCTGTGAGTTGTAACTCTCCTTTCACTTCAGAGTTGAAGTTTTTAAGATTCTTATTTCATGATTAGGTTTCAAAGATCAGAATACAGTTACTGATGAAGCAGTTGCCGTTAGAACTTTGCATTCAATGCAAATCAAAGGAGACAAACAATACCAGGGAAGGTGTTCTACGGATAAGAATCATTGTCATTGCACACTGGCTTGATACCAGAAATGTATTGGAAAAAATCTTCATCAGACAGTTCCCAGTTACACTACAGTTACACACAAGGCTTCTTAAATAATATTTCACATGCAATTCCAACTTCAAAATTCTTAAATCTAGTAAGAGTCTTTAAGCATTTGTGAGTGCAGTTGTGCCCATACAACTATGTCTAAACTTCTAAACTAGTTAATGTTTCATTCCCAGGAAAGACTGGCACAATCTTGATGGGTTTTGAAGCTCAGCTGTAACGCAAAAACAGGGTACTTGTCTGGCATTCATCTGCTATCTGTCAGCCTCCACTTGTTTTCTACCACAGTTCATTTTCTACCACTTGATAGAAATATAGAAGAGACAGGCAGAGAGAATGCCTATGTACCGAGAGAGAATGGAAAAAGAATAAAAGACTTATTCACAATTATGCCAAGCTTCACTTAAGACAGCAAGTGAGAACCTTGCTTGGAGGCTGGTGACAGCATTCCCCTCTGTGACAACTCTCAAGTAAAGACTGTTCCAGGGGCCACAGACTTCCAGCACATAAAGATATCTGGAGCTTCCCAAATACTGTCTATGCCACAGCTAATGATTAATAACAGTGTGGTTTCTGTTTCCACCATTAATGAAACAGAGGAGTATCAGGTACTCTGGAAGCAGAAGTCTTGCTTCAAGAACAAAAAAGGGCTTGTGTGACCAGAGCTAAAACATAAGAATTTTCTTTGCAAATAAATTAACCTTCCTGGAGCTGGGGAGAAGTGATCAGATTTTTGAGATTAAGAGTAATAGAGAACATTGTACTGTTAACTATACTGGCTGGTTTCTGAGTACTTTTTCTGCATCTTTCAAAAATTCATTGTAATAAAATATAATTCCAGTTTCTTTTCACACTGCAACATATTTATTGAGCTGGACACTTGTGCTGCAGTGTGAAAATAAGAATACATAGGTTCCCTTCCCTTAGAAAGATAAGCTAAGCTCAAAAAATCACCTATACTATATTCCAGAACTTAAATTTGCTAGCTGTGAAATTTATACATCCAAATTGTCTAGATGTTTTTTAAATAATACCCTTGTAAACTTATGTTGAAGATTTTAGGCACACAGGGGAAAAATAAAGGCTCTTTAAGATTTGAAGAGCTTTGAAGATTTGAAGGCACATTAAGGACACTCAACTATACTTTTTGGATACTCAGTGAACACCTCATGGATAAGAGAAAACAGCAAATGAACCAGTACTGGCATCAGCAGAGACCAGCAGGCTGCAAGATGTACCTCTGTACTTCCTCATACGGTTTGAAACCTCATTCCTGACAACTTCAGACACTCGAATATTTATGAGCAAAAAAAACTTAATATGCATGAAATCATTCACCAAAAAACAAAGGATAATTAACAGTATAGAAAAATTCCTTCATCTACAAACTACCAGGGAATTGTGCTCCAATTCTAACTAGCACCGAAATATTTATTAAAATATTGATGAATTACATCACACTTGCATGCAACAAAATACAGCACATAAAGCAACATGTTTGTCACACTTTGAGTAAGGGCGAATTGAGGATCCAGGTTAGATATTAGAAACACATTGTGGAATTGATGAAGTAGCTCTAAAGCCTTCAGAGGTAAAGGACAGGACAAATATCTATGAGGAAAAACTGGTCTGTTGTAATGCAGGAGTAGAACCTCTTGAGGTTCTTTCAAACCTCATTTTATACTTAAAAATGCTAAAGCATTCAAGATACCACAGCAAAATCATTTGATTAACATTACAAGCTCAAAGTTTCCTAGTCATCAAAATTGTATTCATGAAATTAACAATTAAGTTCTTTAAAGCAAATAAGCCTAACTACATTGTTTTATAAGCTCCCCAGCTTATAACCCCAAAATTTTATCAGTAGTTTTGTTACCATTTTCCATCTGTAAATTTATAGCATGGTAAGAAGCTATTTCCTTCAATCTAAGTGGTTAGGGCTGAGGAATGTTCAACAGACCATAAACTTAGAAATCATTGTTCATACAACTATTGTTTTTAAACAAAATTGCTGTCATTTATATAATTGCTATAAAACTCTAACTGTGCCAATTGGAAAGCGAGGAGCATTTGCTGAGTCTTAAGATCATTTAGTTGTTTTTAACTTGGCAGGCTCCTGGATGATATTGCTTAATGCAAACTTCACGTAATTAAGAGTGTACAAATTACCTTCTTTAAAAACCACTTGCTCAGAACTCAAACAGCAACTGTTTTGTTCAGCTAATTGTCTCTATTGGGCTCAAAAAACAAAAACGAACCAACAAAAAAAAAACCACACACACAAACAAAAAAAAAAAAAACCAACCACAAAACAAACCAAAAAAACCCCAAAAACCCCCAAAAAGGAGCAAAACAAGAAACCCCAGTGTTCCACATTATAATGGTTTTCTCTTTTATTTCCAATCACCCTACAAGGGCGAAGCACGAGGGGAGCAGTCCCTCTCTAAATACGGACGCTGCACACACAGCTCCTGACAGGCGTTAGGGAGCTGCACGTGGTGGTGGCTCTGCCTTGGCTGAGCGATGACAGCAGCGCGGCACCTGCACTGTGAATTACCTGTTCCAGAGCGCCTCGGGAGCTCACCCCCAGGCTTAGACGTGCAGGTACTCCCCTTATCGATGTCCTTTTCGTTCTCCTTGACGTTCAGCTGTTTGCTAAAGGTAGGTGACAGGATTTCCAGCGCCCGGGTCTCCACTGCACGTGGAGCTCACTCAGCAGGAGCTGTGGAACCCGTCAGGGATGCTGACACCGCTTCGGATCCCCCAGCCCGGCCCGCGGTCACCACAAGGCTCCACAGGGCAGTACCACGCGCGATCACCGCCCTTATCTCAGGAAGGTTTGAGACTGGGACCCACCCCCGCAGCTGAGGTACTGAGCACACACACCTGTATGCCCTTTTTTCTTCGTCTCTCTCACAGGTGTCAGCTAATTTATTAAATCAGTTTAACCGACTCTTCAGCTGAGTGCACTACTCAGACCTCGGATTCTTCTCCAAGCAGAGAATTTATTAACCAACCGTTCATCTTGACTACTGGGAAAAAAAATAATCAAAATTAAAATTAAAAAAAAAAAAGGAGCAGAGAGAAATTTTTGAGATTTTTCATATATAAATGTAAGGTGTCCGGTTGCACAGAGGCAGAAATTTTGCTTTGCATAAATTGTTGCAATAATTTAAAATACTGTCTCACCATTGATACCCTCATCATAAATGCCTTACAAAACTGTCAGGAGAAAAAATATGGACAAGTGATATTTATATCAAAATATGACCTTATCAAAACAGTATCATAGGGAAGCATTGGTACAAATATATAAATCTTACATATTAGATCTTTTTGTCGCTGGTGATGAAGAATTTGGCTCGTGCTCCAGAGCACTGTCCTAAGCATCACACTGCCTGTTATTTCTAATGTCAACATGTCACCTGCTGTTGCAAAAAACACTGAGGAAAAACCCCTGTATTTTTGTCATTTAAAATTGCACACATGTTTTCAGACATAACAAACTGCCCAGTCTATTTGCACATTGGCAGGGACCCAGGGTTTGCCATATCCCAAATCATAACGGATTCCTCTGGCAGACCTCTAGCTCTGCCACTGCTCTCAGTGCAGTGAGGACACAGAGCTCTGGCTTGTTTATAATTCATAAAAAAGAAAAAAAAGAAAAAAAAAAAGAAAAAAAAGAAAAGCTAGAGGTTAATAAATGACCAAATAAGCTTCAAAGTATGCTCTTGTAGTAGTAACAGCAACCTAAATAAAGAAATCCTGTACAATGTAATCCAAAATCAGGATGCTAAGCCAGTATAAGGACAGTCTGGTTTTATCCACCTCCTTATCCTGGTGGTCAGCACAACTGCTACCCCAAGAGACTCTGCAAAACTCAGAGCAGCTTGTCACTTCTACAAACTGTAGTAGTTTGTTACTCTAGAGAACTCTGCAGGACATGTGCCTTCATATGTTATATTTTCCTCTTCAGTTAAGTGAAAGGAAAATAAAGGGTACTGTGAAAGAAGGTCCATCTGGCTCACAGTACAAAAGCAGGCACTCTGAAATCAGAAGTTTAAAAAAAAAATCAGACTTCATTTCTCCCCAGATTTGTTTTAAATAGGTGTCTTGTTAGCAGTGTCCTTCATTGAGGCACTTGCAAACCGAAGTGAAAGGTTAATTCTGCCACACAGATCCTCTTGTTTCAAGATGCATATCTGGTTATAGAGAGTCCGGCAGTAAATGAATAATATTTTTACAAGTCAGACTATTAATCCCTTGCTGCCATTCTGAAAAATCCTGCTCAGCTGAGCTGAGTGTGTGAACTCATTAGCTGTGTCACCAAAAAGTTTTGAAGTAAAAAGCATTTCAAATTCATGTTACTCTAAATTGTGATGTATGCAAAAATAATAGGGGTTTTTTTGTCATCTCTTTTTTGAGTCTTTAACATTTAACTTTCAACATTCTGGAAATTCAAGATGGATTAGAGCAACTACTACTTGAACCAGACTATAAATAATTAGTTAAAATGCTCTTAATGCAAATACTCACACTGCAAAAAATTAATGAGAAGTCTCATAAAATATTTTGAACCTGCAGAAACACCGATTTTATTATCAGCAACAAAAAAATATATATATGTATGATGCCAGGCTGTACTTTCTTTGGTGTAAACCATCATAAACAGCTAGAAATTATTGCAGAAAACCCTAGTATGGTGTCATAAAGGGAAGTACACTGGTTTATAGCCTAAGCAGTACAAATGAAAGCTCCTGACCCCAGAGGTGGTTTGGGTCACTCAGGTACATCAGCCCAGCAGTGCCTGCAGACCGGAGAGCAGCTGGAGCAGCTCTGGGCCAAAGCTCAGCACGGCTCCGAATGACGCTGCTCGGGTGTGTCTCTTAACACTGTCATTACATGCGAAACACTCGGAATATGAAGTGCCAAACGCGACAGCGGCTCACGCACATCCTTGGGTTGAACTGTAGAGAATGTTGTTGCTAAGGCCAAGATAAAAGGAACGAACGTGTGAATGACACCGCTGATTACTCAGCCAAACCTCTGTGTGTCAGATTTTACTTTGTTCCTGATAGAGGACACAATCTTAGTGCTTTGTGTGGATCATTGTGCACCAATATTTGTGCAATTAATTCTACCAAGACAAGCCAGGAGTTCAAATCTATAAATATTTACTTCTCACCTCATTGACTTTCTATTTATTCCTTTGGCGTTACCATGACGGGAGTTTTAACACTCCTTTTCACTGCCTTTGCCTGAGCAGCTTTACTCATCGTGCTGTACCAAGGTTGAAAGAGCATTACAGTGTAACTCACAGAAGGCTTCTAACGATAATAAATGCCTTTTCATTGACTTGAATAGCCTAAGTGTAAAACAAGTGCATTCCTCTCTCCCCACTAGAGCCCTTAACAGCTGATCGTTCCTGGAATGAAAAAGGAGATTGAAGAAATTTTTCTTAAATGGTTTGGGCCAGATTTTAAAGACACTGGGATTGTCCTGCAGCTTTAAAATATTCCTTGTTCCCAGACAAGATAAAAAAAGTCTAACATCTCCTAAAGTATTTGTGCAACATCCAAGACTGCATAGTGCAAATTCAAGGTGGTTGTTCACACGTATTATAAGGAGAAATGATTGTCAGCAAACCATCGTTTACTCAAAACACAAAGATTAACTGTGCTACTCTGTCATTTGACAGAAATTACTTCAATTGTCAGTGAAACATTAAAAAATGAAACTTATACATGTGGTGAAAGTCCATCTGTACACATACTGGAGTTTTGGTCATGTCCCTTCCTTGAGCAGTAGGATAAATCTTAGTAACTTTGGTACTAATAGGCTATTGGATGTCAAGAAGGGATGAAAAGGCAGTAATTTCTGCTTGAACTATGGCACAGCTAATTGTTACCGCATGGTGTCTGGGGAATATCTTTACCAGAAATGAAATATAGACATAAAAGTCAGAGAGAGAAAAAGAATATTTCTTTTTGTCTGACTATGCATAATCTCATTAATCTTATATTAAACTCTTCTTCCTAAGGTAATGTTTAAAATATGAAACTGGCACTGCTACTGAGGAACGATGCAAAGGAGAAAAAGAAACCAACAGAGAAATTCAAGTAAAGAAACAACACTGCCTTTGGAGCAAATATTCCTGTAATGGTTATACAAATGTAGGGCATTATTTTTGGACATGATGAATTCTGCCATCTTTTCCCACTAATGCACTTATTGTAGTTACAAGGTACAAATCTTGTTGAAAGTGCACCAATTCTTTTAGAGAGTAGCAAGCCATGCCAATAACAACATCTGCTTAATAGAAAGGTCTAAGCTGAAGTTTGAGTATTTATTGCATGGAAAAAGCATCATTGTGAAATTGTTTCCAGCTTTTAACTGGCAGTTTTTTCTTTTCAGTGTTGAACTCCTTTTATTTTGCCGTTTTAAAGGGCTCCAAATGGTGGCTGCTCTATTATGACTCACAGGGGAAAAGTGCATGTTTGAATTATGAAGCTCAGCCATTCTCTGGGGAACTGTATATGTATTACAAGAGTGGGTTTTTCACTGATTGATTGAAAACTATTGTTTCTGAGCTGCTGATTGCAGGATATGTCATTTTACAGACCCGCTAAAAGGTTTGCCACAAAATTATACATTGCATTTAAAACAAGCCCACAGTAAGTACTTTAATAAATTAGCATCAATATAATATTACAGAGTGGTTATATTGACACCAAAAATTGCATTTGCGAAGCTTTAAAGAAAAAAGTCTAGTGACTGTGTCAAGCTAAAAGGAAAAAATTCCATTTCTTTATCAAATGAGGAACGGAATTATTCCACTGTTTCTACAGTCTGATCTTGACCTGCAACACTGAAGTCTTTCGTACTAAAAAGTAGAGTTTCTATACAGAAAGGAAAACCATCGACCATATGTGTATTTCTGCTCTCAGAGATGGCAGTTTATATTCTACATCAACAGTCATGTTACCTTACTCTGATCATTATAGTTCTGTATAATCTGGAAAAGGAAAAATCTGATACCCTGTTTTACAATGTAAATGTAGTAGGAAAAATTGGCTAATATATTATCTAACTTCAAATGCAGTTTTCAATTTAGAGTTTAGACAGAAGTACAAATAAGGCTCAGTGGAAATAACCTTTGAATTTTATCAAAAGCATAGAAAAATGTACTAGCACTACATCTTCCCATGTGGTCAGTTTACAAAAAAATCTTTTAGAATCTCTGGTTTTCAGTATTTTGTAAGTTTGAACGATCTCATCCTTACTAGGATGTCGTTTTGGACTGATGCTTTCAGCAAATATCCTGCACACTGTATTCACCTTGCCATACATGCAGGAGGTTGGCAGCAGATAAAAACTCAAAAACTAAAATGTCTTGTGACCATTTTTCACATTTTGTTAAAATGTTCTGTTACAGCATTGTTAGCAAAGAGAACAGTGACATAATCCTCTCAGTGCTTTAGCTCATGGACTTTAAATGATTCTCTTGTTCAGCTTAGATAATACAGACTGGAAGAGGTCAGTTGGAGAAAATGAGAAAAGATTTGTAGGCCTAAGAGAGAATAGGAGATGACATTCCCCCATTCCAAGAAAAGAACAGAATGTTCGAACCATCCTTTGACTTATATATTTACCAATTTAATGTAATAAAAAGAGGGCAAAAGGATGGAGAATGTATAATTCAGGGAGCTGGTGATGAGTTAAAGCTGCTCTTCATCTGCAGAAGTTACTTTTTAATATAGAAGGTAGTGCAGTTTCTTGTAGACTTTATAGAAAACACAGAATACTTGAAAATAAAGTGTAAAAAGAGAGCAAAAATTCATCTGAAATGCCAGCAAGACTTGAAGAACTCAGTGTAAGTTGCACTGTACATTAAAAGAGAAATAGAAAAGCATATGGAATTCCAAGGATGCAAAGAAATCTTTGCATGAAAGCTATCAAATAAGAGATGGCATTTTATGACTAATTAACTTCTCTGACTAAAGCTGTTACATCTGAGTGCGAAGAAAGGCCCTGCTAGAAATATCTTACGATGAAAATCCCGAGTTCAGCCACCGCTGGTGCAGACTGTGAGTAGCTGGCAACGCTGCCCCAGGGCTCACTGGAGAGTATCTCTACAGCACACTCAGTTTCATTTTCTGAGGCAGCTCATCTCACATGGCTGTGGCTCAAAGGTTTGTACACACCTGATGCTGGAATGTTGCTGTCACCTACACCAAAAGATGAAAAGGAGACCAGGCCAATTGTAGGTGTTTTTCTTTCATCACAAAACTACCTCTGTAAGAAAAAACCTTATTCTGTGGATTTATTAAATAGGGGCTACGTCATGTAAAGAAAGCACACTTGTGCAGTCATATAGAATTTGGATTAATTAATCTCAAATTCCTTATGTCCTTCACTTTTCAAAGATGGAGGGACACCACAAACTAAGAAAGGCAACACCTAAAGTCAGCAGAACATGGCATCATTAAGAACTGTTCACCTACTGTAAGTTCTACACTGTACAGTCTATTTGGCTTGGCTGTACATATATATGGGTAAATTTTTATATGTGTGTATATATATATGTAAACAAACTTATTCTAGAGTAGAAGGATGACTACTGTTCAAAGTGAACTATGTGTAGGAAACAATCCCTTAATTTGCTACAGTAATTTGAGGGCTGCTTCAGAAAAATCAAAGCCATGGTTGTAAATGGCACAGCAGAGTGTCTGTATTTCGTGTACCTAGGAAGCATTTTGTTTTTCTTGATTGCTATACTGGTACTGCTGCTTGTTTCCAAGTTACAGAACACCATAGCTGGAAATTCATGAATTTCAAAACATTTACGGTTTCCTAAGCTTAGGCAGGGTTTTTGAATTTTACATCCAACTGTTTTCAAGGATTATTCTGTATTACGTTTTCTGCATAACAAATTTAGCTAACATCCTTGCACTTCTGCTTTCTCTTGATCACATTGTAAAATAACCACAGTAGTATAAATACAACTGTGGGAATAAATACATGAGATTTCCAGCCACCATCTGAGATAAATATTTGCATAATGTTTAGTTAAATCTCTGCTGAACAGACTAAGACCTCTTATCACTGTCCAGATGGAATCCCAAATTTATCAAAGCATACACACCTTTGCTGATTTTAATTTACGTATTCAGAAAATCTAAAGCCAGTTTCCCTTCACTGAGGTTTTCCAGAAGTGAAAGGACACTGCAATGATCCTTAAAAATCATCAGAGACAGTTTCATCTACAGGCAATGCTTAAAACCTCAGCGTGCTTCATTTTGCCATCTACAAGTGCAATATTAGAGATTATAAATCTCTCTGGATGAAAATACGTTATAATTTTTTTTAAAGAAAAACATATCATTAATCAAATGTCTAAAGAAATGGTTCTTTATGAAGTTGATAAAGACAACTGGTTTCTTCTGGAAACTTACTTTGCTAAGCATCTGATTACCTACCTAGACATGTTATAGTCCCTCAACACTCACTAGACATCCAGCAGTAAAACAGAAGAGCATTTAACTCAAACACTTAGGAAGTCCCAATAAGGAATAAGCAAAAGAAAATGTGACTAAATGTCAAATCCATTGTTTGTCCTACCTCCTGCAGCTTCTGGGGATAACCTGTTCCATTAATAATGACAACTAACAATGCATGTATGTGTGCTGGGAAATATCCAAACGATTCCTTTTATTGCAGCAGCATATTCCATTTCCAGACAGAAGAAATATCCTTAATGTTAAAGGAATTGAGAACATTTTTAAAAATTTTATTCTCATAACAGATTTCCTTGGTTAAATTCCTCTGGTGGCAGTGGGTCTGTTGATCCTCTGCTATATCCAACAGCACCAACTTCAATGAAAAGTCAGTCAGGAAGCCAGGCTACTACTGGAGTATTTAGTACTTGCTATGGATAATATTCAGAGTACTATTGATAAAAAGAGCAGGTGCAAGCACAGTGAATATTTCAGTATTTATTTATGGCAACTAATGTTTTGGGAATAATTATTGTCTTTTTAGACTGAGCATACCTCCTGAAGGGGAGGGCCAAGAGTTAAGAAAGGCACCAAATTTTCATCTAATTGAAAGCCTTCATAAATATTGCATAGAAAGGACCAGAGTGATGACTGGTTTGGTCTTGGCCTATTTTTCCTGTAAATATTTGGGTACTTGACTCTGAAAGCCTTAATGTTCTGAAGAGTGGCACACATTTGCACATGGATGGACTGCGATATGATGGGTAATCCCAGCATCAATTACAATGGCAGGAATTGTTTATTATGTTCACACCCCACAGTGCCAAGGACAACATCACTGCACAGGATGGGGAGAGAGAAGATCACAGCCAAAGGCTATAGAAACATGGATGGCAGAAGATTCCTTCTCCAGGGTGGAATTCAAAGCTACTGAAACCTAAAGCTTCACCCCCCATCAATTTTGCCAGCAGGTATTTGGAGGGTGCAGCAGAATTTACAAAAGTACACTTTTGTACATTTTTGTTTTTCATTTCAAAGCCCGTAAAAAATATTTTGATACGGAATTTTATTTTGTAGTAAGCTAAAGGATGTAAACGAGTCTGTTTAAAACTCTGTATTTGAATATTACACCCTATGGTACACTTAAATAGAATATTCTATCATAATGATTTAGTAACATGCCACATCTATTTATCACTGGGAAAAACCAATCACACAAGATGCAGAGCACAAAGGACTGAGACCCAGGATTCTTTTATAAAAAGAGCAGCAAGACTGACCTCACCAGGTAATGAGCCTTTCTCTGTACAGCCTTCCAGAAGTTTGCATCCTATTCACTCACCTCGGCAGAGCACTGAAACAACAATCTGACAGTTCAGTTTCACCAGGGCAACCTGGACATATTTTGACCTTGGACTATCCTAAATATTAAAGAATAATGCAACTGACCCAAATTAAAATAAAGTCTACTTCCCTTCCCTCAGTGCTGCAAATAGTTATAATATTGTTATGTGGCTCCAAGAGAAAAAAGCATCTAAAACTGTACCATTATTTCATTTAATAAAAGCTACAGATAGAATATATGCAATCCAGAAATGCATTTATGTACAGATAAGTGTGCATATGTAAGCATAAATAACTTACAGAAATGGACAACAACCAAACAATCGAACAGTGCTGGATTTGGAGCCTCATCTCAGTTTACTGCTTGCAGGTACAGTTTAGGCTGTTGCAGTTCCCTGGAGGTACATTCTCCAGACATTCTCATCCATATGAAATTATTTACCCTCCTGACTGTTCTCTCAACGAAGTGAGTATGTCAAATGACAAACCTCAGGAACGCTCACTTGTTAAAAGCACTCTTTCATGGGTCTGGGTTAGGGAAGCACTCTGCCAAGAGCTGAGCTGATGCCCCCGGGATGGTGACCCTCACTGTCTCGGGAGCTCACACCAGAAGAGCAGCCTGGTGCCTTTGAAGAGGAGTTACCAACCCCTGATCCCACTGCAGGAGGCCAGGCTGCAGCCTGCAGGGGGTGGTCAGGTGCCCCAGCTTCCACCGCAGGGCAGGACTGCAGGGGAAACGAGAAACCACCGCAGCAAGGGCTGAGGAGCCCTGAACAGCCCCTGTGCTGGCCCTGTCCTCACCACACGCAGACTGGGGTCTGTGAGACGAGGCAACGCAACCACTAGAAACGATCTAACTGAGGCACGCGAGCTTTCTTGAGTAGGGGAGTAGGGGAGGCTTGAAAATCTCTTGAAATCTCTTGACACACATCGCACTGCCCTCAGACTCCTGGCGCTCCTGCAGTGCTGCCAAGGTCAGAGGTCTTTCCAGTCCACGTGCACAGGGCACTTTCACCTGCCTTAATACGAGGTTTCCTGCTCAGTCGTAGCTGGATGCAGCACTCATTCACTTCCAGGCCATGACTAAATCACGTACAACTATTTTTTTTTCAAATTTATTTACTCAAGTCAATAGATTTTCCAGTGACTTAAAAGCAGGCCCAAAATATATAAGGCTGAAGGAAATGGATTTAAACTAGATATGATCTGAGGCTTGAATATCTTTTTTTCCAAAAGAAAGTTTGGGTTTTGGAAAACGTGAAGTGCAAGAGGAGAAAGAAAGCCAACAGAAAGTTCTGCTTCTTCAAAAACTGAAATTTGTTGAAGTTACCTCTTTCTGAACGAAGAGGGGATCTGGGTTCCTTTAGAAACAGGAAGATCTCCCCAATAAAACACAGGTGCAGGTCACCCTGGGCAGGAGAGTAGGTGCATCTACCCCCAAAGATCCATGTGCTGAGCCTGGAGCCAGACGCAGCAGCTGTGAGCCTGCAGTGCCTTGCAGAGGTCTGGATTTGTCATTAGAGTGGTTTCCAGAATGATGATTTGTACAAGGATGTGCTGGCTTGCACAGGGGACAAGATAAATACGATGACATTTTGTCCAAGAGGTGACTGTGCTCAAGGAGGTGGACAGATGCATTGTCACAGTGCTTCCAACTCTGCTAATAACCCCTTCCATAAGGAAGCCTGGCTGTGTTCCCTGGTTTCTCTACATCCACAGCACAGTTAAAGTGCAGTCTGGATAATGTGCATGCCTCTAAACAGTTTCTGTTTTACCAATGATTATTCGTAAAACCGATGTGTGAAGCCTTTCTGCTACAGACACTGGCTGATCCCTGTGACATCGGATTTCATGTGACTGGAATCAATCATTTATGTGCCCTTATCACGTATCATTTTCTTTCCTGCCTTCCCCCACTGAACTTAAACCCTGACCTCTTTTCAAACAGCTGCAACATTTTCATTTGGTGCTATGAGCAATCTCAGAGCTATTGCCACTGTTTGAAGATAGCAGCATTACTCATTACCTCTCTTCATGTTCGACATTAAAATGTATTTTTGGACACTCGACAACTTATTGTTTAAATTAATCACGGACAGATATACTGACATCCATTTTTTCCCTTTGTTTCACAGAGCTGAACTTCCTTTGATTCATGTGCTAATGGAAACAAACGATATAATCCACAATGAATAATTTTGCTCTGCTTGAGATGTGCAAGCAATAATAAAAAAGTAAACACAAGTTATCAAAATTCCTTGTAAATGCTACAACTGCTTTCTTTGTAATGACAACAGATATTTATCTGCTGCCTGCTTTTCATTTATATGCAACATAATGAAGCAAGTGAAAGTGTTTTTCCTTTCTAAAACAAAAATTTCCAGGATTAACAATTCATTGCAAACCACGGATGATCATTTTCACTGTGTGTATCAGCACTGTCTATCAGCAGGTTAAATAAACTTCATTTAAAATTCTTCTCTGCCTGTCACTTACACTTGCATGATGCAGATTTTGCAGTAGGAGGATTTTCAGAGTCATGTTTATCCATGTATGACTCAGACCTAATCTATATCTAATTTTCTACCTCAAGTGAGGTAGGAAAGGGCTTTTCTAGGGTAAGAATATATACAAGACTTTTTATATTACACTATAAACAATATTAAAAAACAAAGCTCAGAGAAGTCAGAGCCTGTTACAATAATAAAACTTCCTCACTTCAGGATGAGAGTACAAAGGGGATATTGGCTGCAACCAACACGATCTTACCAATAGTTCCCATTCCTGCAAAGGCCCATGCTACAGAGCTCTTCGAAAAATACTAACAAATAGCAAGTATAACGAACCTTAATGTCTTATGGTAACCCAAATATGGCTGAGAGAGATGTTAACCCTCTTAGAAGCATATCAGCGTTTGTTCAGGGGGGCACCAAGATATCCAAATTTGATAGGCATTGAAGGCTGTTGAAGAACGTGCTGTGCCCTGGAATTCAAACTTGTTTTAAACAAGTGCCGGTGCATCAGGTCCTTCTGTCCCGGGTCTTACCTTAAACTACAGCAAAGGTGAATAGCTGCAGGCAGATAGGAAGAGGCAGGTGGGGAAAACAATTTTTTGAATCACTACAGTTATATTTTTCATACTGATTTTCACCCAAAGATCTGTTTATTAAAACAGCACTGCCAGGAGGGCTCGGACATCTTCCTAAACTGTGCCCCTTTAGGCACAGAGACCAGCCCGGCGCCTTCGCTTCCCCAGGTGACACTTCTTCTACTGTGTTCCCATCTTTACAAGCTCCCCACGCGGGACCTAGACACTGCCGCCAGAAATTCCTGCTCATGTTGCTATTTCATGAAAGAAACTATTTTTTGCCACATATATTTGCTGTCTAATTCACGGTCTAAAAACTATTCAAATTCAAAATGCACATGACCATGGACAGTGAAAAAATGCTACATAATGTTTGGACAAATATTTTCTCTTACTCCCTCTCATTTTTTATTTTTCAATATCAAACCATTCTTCATATTTAAATGAACCAGATTATTACCTCAAATCAAACAAAAACACTCAAGTCATAATTATAAATTAATGAGTCTAAAACAAGAGCTTGGAAAAGAAGCATTTAAGTGTTAGAAAAATGTTCTTGAATAGTAAGATATGCTCTGCTTATTCCAATCAAAATGCTTCATAAATCTGTTTAATATTCACAGGAAAGCAGATAGAAATAAAACCAAGTGTTTTGGTTTGAGCATGTATAAAGGGAAGAAAACATGCTGCCCAGGAAAGGGGAATAAACAAAAAGTAATCTATGTCAACTAACAAAAACTGATTTATATTCCCAGTCTGAGAAAACGATCAGAAAGAAACCAAAATAAGATTGTTTGACCTATGTACCTGTCATAGCATCTGCTTTAAAGAGGGGGGAAAAATAAAAATGAATGCAATGTATCCCTGATTACCTTCCATTGCTTTGATATGCCCAGAGAGAAGATGTATGAGATACATTTCTGAGGCTGAATTTTTCACAAGCAGTTTGACAAATTAAACAATCACAGAGATATAAGATTTCCATGATCTCCGGTAGAATTCTCCACAAGTGATATATTGTTCTCATTAGAGTTTTAAAAACTGTTTTACGTACAAAAATAGATGCTTAAGAAGAGGAAAGAAAACAAAAAATGTTATATAGTTGGGTTTTTTTCCCCTCTGCCTATGAAGTGAAGCAATAAACCTTTCTCAAGTTTTGTAAAAATTTTGTTGAGTTCTGAGGGAACAACCTTCACGAAGATATTCTTGCAGTTGTATTTTCTCTAACATGGTCCAGAGTGATATGTGATATTCTTAGATATTAGAATCAAGATTATTAGTTTCCACATTTAACAATTTTGTTTTGCATCTGATAATATTCTTCCAACTTATTCCATAGGTCTGGATTTAAAAATGAAGCAAAAAATCCCAAAAAAAGCCTCTGTTAATTTCAGTTCCTTCAGTCTGGGGATTAGCAGACTTGGTTTTGAAGGGGGTATTCTGGAAAACCCAACCCACACTTCAGGCTGATTCTACAATCCCTCATCACGTGTGAAAAGTCATTGGCACCATTTTTGTTAGGTGGTGCGAGAAACTGGGAGAATGACTTCAAGGAAATCGTGTTCCTAATTTCCGTAAATTAGAATGAAACAAACAGAAAAAGAATCTGCCCTTTAAATTCCCAGTGAGCACTGTTTGTGTGCAGCAACCGCATGGTTACTCCTTGTTACAGAAATACAATTCATGCCAGTTGGACCTACAGTTCCCAACATTAATCAGAATGCAGATCTTCAGTCATCTATTGTTCCAGTACCCTCTTCTCTTCCAAACTATTAGAAGATTACAGATAAAAAGTTTGACTTGAAGACAAGCACGAAAAATATGCATTTCAATCACAAGACCCCCAAACCAAATTTGTTTGTTTATTTGTTTTTTTAAACTTTGGAAGACATTACACTTGCACCATATTGAGTTTCAGTTTTCCATTTAAGAACATGTCACTGTGATATAAAGGCCAAAAATGGCTAAACAGTGAAAAACATTGAAGTACCTTTCTCTCCTAGCATTCATCAAGTAAAAAAAAAAAAATTCAGGTATCATGATGACAAGATGACAAGAAAAGAATGCTTCATTGTCTCCTTGATGTAGTTTGTAGAAAACAGGTTTTTTTCTAGTGGCCAAGCAAGAACTTTGAATTCAAGACAGAAAACAATACTGATACACTCCCAATAAATCAACAAGTTAAATATTTTAGTACCCCATTATCATGAAATGAATAAATGATTGATTTGTGTTTGTTCTCCTGCTTAACCTAAAAAACCATAAGCCCTCCAATCATCAGAGGCACTTTGAAAGTGAAACATTTTTCTTTCATTCACAAATGTGCAGGGCTTTTCATTAATATATAATACAAGGCTGTATTTAATTAAGCTCATTGCAATTTTACTTTTGATTGCACCTAATTGTATTCCAACATAAAATATCATTCCGACATGAAAATTCAAAGTAGTTTAATCATATCCAAATGAAATATTTGGATTTAAATTCCCCCTCCTCACTTTGCTTTCTTTTCTTTTTTTTTTAATAGAAAGCAATGTGCTATTAGTTAAGTTAATTATATTAATCCTGACAAAAATACTTTTCTCTGAAATTTGTATTGAGTTAAATATCTGAGACATCTGTAGATTTATATGAATACTAGAATCCCAAACACATATAGACTGTTGCGTCACTTCATACACAATAGTAATTGTATGAAGTAATGATAATCTGCAAGTGTTTATGTTTTGATTTCAGCCACTCTATGAATCTTAAGTTTTCTCTAACTCAGTGGATTAATTTGTAACTGCCCACTTTACCCAACATTAACCTTTCCCTCTTTGTTCTCTAACAGACAGCAAAACTGCCCCTGTGACTGATCATAGAGAGATAATATTAACCAAGGAAGCCTTCAAATCAAAGTCCTTACTACTGAGGGCAACTTACAGGACAGTAAAGTTTGGGGAAAATTATTATCATTTAATACTGAACATATTCAGCCTCTCAGAAAGATTTGCCAAACCAAAACGTGATCAGCATGCCCAAGCTGTGGAGGGAAGCCTGTGTGAAGCAAGAGGGAACATTCACAGATTGTCCAAGCGAAGAAAACAGAGCAATACATTCTGGCCACTGAAACAGGAAAAACCCACAACAAAGCGAACAAAAAAAGCCCAGAGAGAACTTTCTCTAAGGGGAGTACAAAGAAAACATCAGAAAGGTCAGTATCATTATGGTATCACTAAGTCCTCTTCAAGGCACAGTGAAGCTCGCACACTGTGCATGGCCCTGCCCCAAAATGCTAAAAGTTTACAGAACTCTAAAGCCCAAGATACAGATTCATAGCTGTAAAAGGTAGGAAGGTCCACTAAAAGAGGCTCAGCAAGGCCCTGAACCATCTGCTGCTGGGAGCTCCAGCTGCTCTGGGGTGGTACTGCCATGGACTGCTTCTCCCCTCATCTTCCACCCAGAGCACCACTGGAGAGAAAAACTGGAGATCTTATGCACTAAAATAACTGCAACAGAGACTGAAATTACTTTTCTACAGTTTCTGTCCTCATTTGTTTCATTTTACTTCCCAATTTTCCTTTAAAATTAAACGTTTTGTCACCTGAATTAATGTTTTCAGGTAATCAGCGTCAAGAGAAATTTGGTGGTCTCAGTTCTAATGCAATCACTTTTCAGCAAACAACTTTATAAGCTATTTTTCATGGAGTCTTTAATTCTATGGCTCAGACCTGACCAAGTTTATTAATGACTGTAATTATGCAGATTATAGGTGCAATACCCAAGTATATAAGCAGAAACATTTTACAGTTACAGCCAAATACAAGTCTCCAATTCAAAATCCTGTTACCCTGTACCATCCCAGCACTGAGCTCTTGTCTCCAAGTGCTCTAATCCATGATCTGCTCCTGGGAGTCATATCAACAGACACACTCCTTGGCTGTTTAATGACACTTGCATAATTGGAGACGCAGAGATTCAAAAGAAGAAGGAATTACTGTCTTCGACTCACTATTTGCCTTGTGCCTTCTAGAGCATGAGGTGGTCAGTTCTGCTTGGTTTTGGAAGAATCTGTCCAAGTGTTACACAGTTTACAACAGAGCTGCTGTTCTTCTGCATCAGCTGGTTCCCAGCAGAGGAACCAAGTCTGGTTTTAGCTTCACAGACTACCACTCAGGCTAAGGTGCCCTAACAACATTAAATTCTGTATTTTTAAATAACTTTATTCTGCATTTACTCTAGTGTGATTCCTTTGTAAAGCTGCTTGTATCTGTTAAATCAGGAGTATCAGGACTATGAAAAACCCAGTTTGTCAGTCTACATCAACTTTTAAACACACTCCAGACTGGTTCAACTCTTTCCCCCTTTGTTTTATTCTGGTAAACCTTAATCAGAAAAAGGGCATCACTAAGGTCTGGAGAGAATATCAGAGTGACAGTGTGACTCAAGGAGATACCTGCACTGAAGATATCTTCCACATACTAAATCAGCACTAATTCATTCTTTCATCACTCCAAGTTGATGAATATTCTCTTAAGGATTTGAATGTCATTGTCAAGTAAATAATGATAAAAGGGCAGCTATATTTAGAGTATCACAAATATATAGCTTCAGAGCTAAGGCTCTGCATTTTACACAATATCACATAATCAGTAGCATTTTCCTGCACATTTCAGGCAAATACCACACAGAAATTAACAGTGTCAAAATTTGAAACCATGTCAAGGTTCCCTATAATTCTACAAGCAACACTTAATGATTCAGTTTTCTGAAATTACTAACTTTAACATTTGTGGTTTATAACATTCCTATTAAGTATTCACAGCACAAAATCACTTTATATCTAATATACCTAAAATGAGAAGCACTGGAGGGCTCATTTCTATTTGGTGTTTTCAGGGGGAAAAAGTACAAAACACATGTGAGAGGGGCAGATATTCTGATCCATATAACAGCTGCTTATCTGAAATGTAAAGGCTGAGTAATTGTGCTACAAGGGGAAAAAACCCAACAAAACAACACAACCCAAACAACTTCAAGAAGGAAAATATCCATTTTATGAAAAGTATGAAAAGAACAAAAGTACAATTCCTTGTTAAGGTGGATTTTCTGTTCCCTTTATATTTGAGATAATTTCTGTAATAGAATGTTGTTTCTGTGCGTGTCATATAAACACCCCAGAGTTATTGCTCAGATGATCTCCTCAGAGATATTTGAATGTTGTCTACTTCTCCAGTCAATTGCAGTTCTGATGTTCCACACTGTTACCCCACTTGGATTCCATTAACACCTAATTTACAAGCATAAACCATGTAAATGATTGGAGCAGATGCAGAAAAATAATTATAATTTGGGCTGAAGTCTTCATTTCCCAACCTAATTCAGTAACAATAAAATTCTCTCTCTAAAGAGTAGACAGGAAGACTTTAGGCACAAACCCAACTAAATAAATAGTTACAGCCCTGGGCATTTAATTTCTGGAAACAGCCCATGAATGGAAGAGTAATGTCCCAAATTATGAGACAAGCAATGCAGGACATTGTTCTCTAGATAAGGATTACAATGATAAAATAATTATGGAATAGGAAACTCTTAATTTCTCCAATTAAATTTTTACTCATAGCTTTAAAATACACAATACTTGGCTCCAAGGTAAGTTTCCTGGGTGCTGAAGTCTACAGATCCAGAAGATCTTTCTCCTTTTGAGCAGATTTTGTGCAAGAACTTAAGATCACTTATCTCACAAAACCCAGCACAAAGCACAGAGAGTTTTGCTGATGGGACCTGGTAAGGGAAGGACAGCATAACCTGCCAGTGAGTTCAGCCCTGATCTCTGGAATCACTCTCAAGCAGTTTCCGGAGGCAAACACTCGGGTGGTGGAACAAATGCTGTCTCGTCTATATTGACTTCCTTCTGGCAATAAACCCGAACTTTTGTAATTCAAATTTGTTTTGTTTGGCATTCATCCATTCCCTCCACATTTTCACCACGTCCCTTTCTTTGCCTCTGTCACGTTTTGTACCAGTGCACTGTCCCAGCAGAGTGCCAGAGTTCACTTTGGCAGGAGGTGAGCTCGTGAGTTCTAGTCAGATGAGGGACGCTGCTGCCCTCGCTCCAGGACACACACACCATACGACCCCCGGGACGAATCACTAGCATGTGAAGAAAGGAAATGCTATAGCTATGCAAGTGCTGCAAAAGTAGGTCATAATCTCTGCACCTAAAGTTTTACTGTGGTAGATTACTTTGGAATTATTAACAATGGTCATTGATGATTAGCTAATTAAAAGAACAGAGCTAAATTAAATCAGTAAAAAGTTCCACAGACTTTTAAAGGATTAAACATTTTTATTATCTTCAAAAACTCTTGTATACTTGCACTTTGATTTAATGTATTAATTCGTGTGTGTGGCTACACTAAGCATCTTTACATACCATTTTCAAAAACATCCTGATAATCAATAGTAGGATTCTTATTTGATGACAATGAAAAAACACTGAGAATCAAAAAACTCACTATCAATTCATGAAATTTAAAACTTAAGCTTAGACAATAATGTCCTGCTTATGGTTATTTCACAGACAGAAATACTAAATTACTGTTTACATTATTTGTGATACACTATCTGAGTAATTTCAACAATAGTGACTTTTATCTATTTCCTAAATTGCAGGGAAAATTAAATATTCAATATTTTCTATTTCAGAAGTATAATTGCTAACACAAAAGACCTTGTACTGCATTTCGTATTGCTGAAGGTCTTGAGGGGGATATGCAAAACCTGCAGTTTTCAGAAGACCCTTTTTGAATTTTAAAAATCTCTCAGGCTAATTCAGGATAAGCAAAGTAAAACACTATAAGAATAAAACAGAAGAGAGGATCTGGGTAATATCTGTAAAAACACATTTGCACACTGAAAACTCAGTCTGCACCTGCAAAATCTCTTGTTCCAAGATAATCAGTATTTATAGGACACTGTGTATGTTACTTGAAACCAGTTTAACCTTTTTAAGGAAACACAAAACTCATAATTATAGCATTTACATGAGCGTTGACTACTTAGTGCTTTGAGCAGTTTAAAGAGAATATCACAGATCAATGAATTAAAGCTGATCTCTTTCTTAATGAATTAAAACTGATCTCTTTTCTAAGAACAATTTGAAAAAAAAAATATTTCTGCAACAAAAAATCCCTAAAATTTGGTTTTTCCAGACCGCCATTTTATTCCTGTAACTTCTGGGACATCTCCCAGTGGCAGTTTGAGATACGTGGCCAGCACTCAACTGTGCCCCCAGCCCACTGGCATGGAAAAGCAGCAACCAGGACTCCCTGAAAGCAGAGAATTATAATCCACACAGGGAGCAGAGAAGCCACTCAGAATGGCACCGCTCAGCCTGACAGCCCTGAGTGAACTGCTGCACTTCATTTGACTGACATACTTTATGTAACCATGACATCACGGGGAGAATTCAGAACAAGTGCAGCCAGCTTGGATAAAGAGAGAAAACACTCAGAGAATTCAAACTCATGAACTTGAGCACCAATCACCATAAGTACACAAAAAACTACTTTAAGCAGTACACTTGAGCAGAAAAATAGAACTGTGGCACATCAGTTCTCTTCCATGACCCAGAGAACCCCGAGCACAAAAGACAGAGAACCGAGTTGGGGCATGTGAAATTGAAAAGTTGCATTCAGAGATGGCCTTGAATCTCAAGCTTTCAACAGCTCAGAAAAGTTAGGTTATCTCTCTTTCTCTAATAGAATATCACTTTTGTTACTTATGCAAATCTTCTGTGCATGAAGGTGCCTGGTTGAAAATTCAACAGGTTCAAGAAGGGACCTGTCATCATGATTGGTGGGGAGGTCAGTATTTTGAATATTCACTATTTACAATTTAAAAAATTACAGTAGGAAAGAAAGATATTGACTGCTGGCTACCAACATGTTAGCATGTATTTTTCAGAAGCTTTTATCCTGATATAGAATAATCACACACAAAATTAAATCTTGAAAACTTTTACAGCTTGTAAAAATTGGTTGACAATTCTGTGTTTTCTTTAAAGTGAATTGCATTTTATATCAACTCAAAAAGATACAGCAATGCAATACCATTTCATGGATCCTTAGACAGAGAGTGTAATTATCCTTTATTGATTATGCAATTACTTTTAACCTCCTACTGTATTTTCTCCTGCCTTCACCTCTCTTCCTTAGTGACCTCTACAGATTTGTTGAAATATCCTTTTTGCTTTAGCTCCTGACATTGGCTACCAGAAAAACTTCTATTTCTGTAGGGGTTTAACATACAATATTCTCTTGTTCGTGTCATCATTTATGGCACTTGAATGGGTGCTTCTGTTGGGCTCAGATCCTTCTGCATGTCCCCAGTGCTCCTGGGCCCCTCATGGATTCCAGTGAGCTTCCTGACAGCGCAGAGCTCCCTGGTGCACCTGCTGAGAAGGGAACGGGTGCCACGAGACTTGAGCAGCCAGCTAAACTCGACAGTCCCCTCGGCAGCTGTAGAGTGGTTTGGACAGAGGGTCGAGCAGAGGAATAAGGGAGACCAGAGGGTGAAGGAACCTGACAGAGGGAAATTCAGTTTGTTGCCTTTAGCTTTTATGTACTTGGTTTTTTTCATTTGCCAAAAAGTTAATAGAGGCTGAATGAAGGACATTACTTGTATGTCTTAGCTCTTCACTTCTGTACAGAAGGAATTGAATTCTGCTTCACTGACCATGCACTGAAATCATCAGGCAGTCCAATGTTTTGTTTAAAAATAAACAGAAATATTTCTATATATTTTGCATTTAAAGAATTTCATTATTGACAATGCATTTGAATCCATCTTTATAAATTAAGATATTGTATTTAATTTGACAGAATCATAGAATCATTTAGGTTGAAAGGGACCTTTTACTCAGTTCTCTCGAGTAGATCAGGTTGATCAGGCCATAGTCCAGTCAGGCCTTGGATATCAGAAAGCTTGAAGACACTGCAATGCAATTGAACAAATCTTCTAATTTTAACCACACTCATGAGGAAAACATTCTCACATCTAACCAGAATCATGTGGCAGCTTATGACCATTGCCTCTCCTGCTCTCACGCTCTCACTGTAGGACTCCAAGGCTACAATTTCATGTTCTCTGTACTCTCCCATCCAACACTACAGACATCATCAATATCTCCCCTTTCCCTCTTAAGTCTTCAGCCTTAAACTCAGCTCTCTCAGCCTCTCCCTGTACCACGTGTGCTCCAGCTCATGTTGAAGACATTTAACATTATTGATCCCTGAATGACACTGGTGGTGCCTGGCCATGGGTTCGATTTCTACTTTGCATCACAACCCTGTGAGCCCAGTCAGTTTTCCACCTGTCTTTTCCATGCACTTCACCAGTCTGCACCTCTCAGAATTGACTAAGCTGACTGTAGGAGACCACGCTGAAGCCCTGCTACAGTCCAATTACCCAACGGGCCTCCACCAGACTCTCTCCAGTATGTCCATGTCTTCCTTGTCCTAGGGAGCCCAAAGCAGATACAGCACTCAAATTGTGATCTCAAAAGTGCAAAATAGAGGGGGAAGATCACTCCTCTGAAGTTGCTGGCTGCACTCTTGGTAATGTGGCACAGTATGGGGTCAGCCTTCCTCACTGCAATATCATCTCTGTTGTATTATATGATCTCACACAGCCTTTCCAGGGAAGAGTTCCCGCTGAGCATGAAAGACTCCACTATTCTCTCACAGCATTGCTATAGCAATCAGTTTGTTTGATTTTGGCAGTTCTGAACATTCCAGGAGAGAGAGAAATGTCAGTAATCCAAGAAGAAATTGTGGCTAGAGTGGAGGAGACAATGAAGGTTGCATAATAACCTGCCTTACTTTTCCAAACAATTCAAAACATAGGATTGAATTATTTTTGATACTATAAGTAAAAAAATTGCAACGATCCTGAAAGCTACTCTGTGACTGAATGCAATAACTTCTGTTGTCTTAGATACCCGTTACTTACACTAGAGACTTGTAATTGTTCTGTGACAAACTTCTTAGCTCCCAGTTAGTCCTTGTATTGCTTTTTTAACATCCATGTTTTATCAATCTTCTGTAATACTTCGGAAGACACACTTTAGCACCGTGCTGGAGTGAAATCCGTTTTCTGTTAGACTTTCAGTGCTCCATGGATCTGAGTAGATTATTTTGCTATCTGATAGAAAACAGATTTATGCAATACTATTGAATCACGGCATCGATGCAACAATTGATATACTTGGTCTTTAATGATTTTAGCAAGAGGCAATAATTCAAGTTTGTTTAAATGATTCTGAGTTGAGAAAGATGCAAGTATTTCTAATATTGACAAAACTGAACAGCTATCGGTTCAAATTGGTTTGGTACGTGGTGCAATGAATTCATGGGAATTACCTAAATTGTTTAAGTCAACATCAGAGCTCCATGGCCTAGTTTTTTATTCCAAAATCCTGTTTCTCTCAGATTGTCTTTAATTTGTTTAAAAGTAATTTTTACAAAATTACTTATTAAGATAGCAATTTTATTTGCAGTAAAGAGAAAGCAGGATGCAACCTAAAAGTAAAGCTGAAGTAAATATTATTAATAACTTGTGAGATCAGAGCAGGGAAAACAGAACTTAACTAAGTAACATAGTTTTTAAAGTAAAACATATGGGTTATTCTTACCTCTATATCAGATTTTTTTTTTCACTTTTTCTTATTTTTCCCCAGAGCTTGTTCCTGAATTATTAGCTATGGTGACAAATATCATTTCCCCATTCTTAGCAACATGGGAACATTACTTATGGTTTTACCTGCCATGTAACATAAGACCAGGGAGAAAAGAACTTACTCTAGGAAAACAAAGCAGGAAACGAAAGGCAACAGAGAGCTCAGGCAGATCCTCCACAATTTGATAATTACAGTATTTTCCAAAAGAAAGAAGAACATGTCACTGCTACCTAAAGTTAGAGACGCCTCCTAACAACCTGAGGAAAATGCAAACAGCAGACACAACACCCATCAAGGACCACAATTTTATGTTTTCTCTCTGTGGTTCCTCCTAGTTAATTGTTTAAAGAGGAGTTCCAAGATGCACGTGCCTGCTCTGAGGATACCATTGCCTGGGTGAGACAGTCGCCATCTGCACCATTAAGACGTGCGCCAGCGTCCACTCTCTTACCACAATTAGCACATGAACAGGCAAAATTGCCAAGTCACATTGCTGAAGGAGAAAGTAATAGCAAAAACTGGAATAATTTCTTGCTGATTTCAGTCAGTGTTCAAGGTACCTTATATTACACTAGCAAATGCTGTGGAGGGTTGCCTAGATGAGAAACAGCAGGAACTACCCCTCGGTGTCGCTTTCTGGACCCAGAAGGTGCCTCTCCCTGGCACTTTACAGCAGAGTTCATGGATATCAGCATATGCAATGTCATGCATCTCTGCATGGCATAGCACAACTCACTTCCCACTTTAATTTCCAGCCTTCGAATGGGATTAGGAGAGATATTTAAACCAATTCCTACTGCTCTGAGAAAAAGGACAACTGGCAAGATTGTTCTGCTCATTTTCCATTTAGGCCTGAAATATTAATAACTCACATACATGGCAGTGGATGGTTAATGAGAGCAAAGCACAGTATTTTGAATGGCCACCTACATATTTAACTCATACTCCAGACTACATAGTCAGAACTTCTTTATGGTTGCTGCTCTTTTGTTATTAAAAATTAATTCCATTTTTATTTAGGTGAAGAGTGCAGTGCCATTAGTATTATCTGTACACGGTGTACCTTTGGGCTGGGAAAAGCAGGGAGGGAGAAAAAGTGAATTTTAATGAGCACTTTCTCAATTTTTTTTCAGTAGATGCACTACAGCATGCCCACAGTGACACATCGGGTGTGCTCCTGCCCTTCTCAGAATACAAACATGGTTCTAGTCGGCAAAAATATGCCAAATTCCCTCAGAAACATTGTCCTAAAGGGAAGTCTTCCAAACTAGGTGCCTCCATCTCTAAAAATCAACCAACCTTGCTTGATAAAGGCATGAACCTGAATTATCCATGCACTGTTGATTAGCGTGTCATTTAGGGATCATTACTCATCTGTTTTCCTGCCATCACTTATTAAGAAATGGTGTTTTCATCAGTCCACTAGCTCATAGCTTGTATACAAAAAGTGTTGTCTAGGTACTAAATTTCATGTAACGGAATGTTTGACATTGCCAGTAGATGGGAGAAATACATTTTTCAGATGCACAATTTCACATACCCATTTAAATATTCTTTTCTGAGAAACTGACAGTAGCTCTTATCACAACAGACATGATACAAACCTTCGTGCTGGTGAACCAATTATGTGATGTAAACTCCATATTCTGAAACACCAAACTGTTAGCTACAGGTGCCAAAGCAGTTCTCTCATGTTTGACATAGTCTAACTCTTCAGGCTTTTTCTTAAAATTTTAAAAAACAAGCCCCAAAATAATGAACAAACCTATTAGAAGGTGTCAGCAAGAAGAAATTCAGGTAGTACAGATGGAAATTTAAGTTTCAAAGCCACATAGGCAGGAAAGAACACAAATCAAGTCATACAAAATCAGTGTTTACACATAGGATCTCATATCCTGCTTTCATTCCCTACTTGACTTAGGACTAAAAGCACATGTCTGGTTTCGTTTTATAAGATACTTTTTATTTGTGCTTTTATTTTAAATCTTTTTTTCTGAAATTTTACATAATGTGACACAAATTGCACACTGCAGAGAAAACTGTCTGTCTTGGTGAATGAAACCATTTTAATCTCAAGGGTTTTATTATCTGTTAAAATCTATTTAAATATAAGCATTCAATTTTATATTGCTTGACTTTTATAGAGGAGCTGTTTTACTAAAGCAGGATTTTGAAAAGATCATAATAAATACTCGTGACTTTGACACGTAAGATCCGAAAACATGAAGAAAGAATTACCTTAATTTTCAGAGCTATTCACATACATGAAAATATTTCCATAGGCCAGAGACCTTCTAACAGATTGTGTTTGTTATGCTAATGCCTTCCTGATATATAATGTGAAACTGTATACACCTTAGAGACGCACAAAAAACCAAGCACCCAGCACTGTTACATTTAAAGCTGCTGAAGCATTTTAACAATTAATTGTATAATTCTATTATTCCTCTTGAAGCATTATTACTTGACTGTTCACAGATTATTGAATACAATACATTCACATATTAGGGAATAAAAAGGATAATCTGGTAGACTACTGTTTCACTTTTGTTTTAAGCAGATGGTACAAAGGCAGCTTCACTTGTGTGAAGCTGTAAATAGAATCACGGGCAATTCTTCTTTTTTAACATACGGCAGCAAGAGACATCTTTACTGTAACACTTGACCAAACTGCCAGCTCTAGAGTTAAAAGGATTGAAAACCAGAACTTTATACATTAGGTTTTACAGTGATGTAGGCTTTTCATGCCTGATGTATGATAAAGAAAAACTAAGATTCTTATGAAAAAGTAAAGAAGCAAATCATTGCAAGGCATTAAATTACATCGAACATTCTGCATGAAACTTCAATCCATCAAATGGCCACTGAAAAATGAGATAATTAACTACAATAATTTGCATGTTAAGAGCTAATACAATATTACAAAGTAAAGTCCAGTTGCACATTAATTGTGAAAGCAATGCATAATTTCCTGATTAATGTTTCATACCTAATATTCTTCCGTGCTCTGTCAGATGCTAAATAACAATATGGCAAATCAATCTACAGAAAGTACACTCAGGCAGGGACTGAGCCTAGTTTCCATAAATCCTAATGCAACAACTGCAGTTGCAATAGATGATATTGTGACATTTATAAAAACAGCTGCTCAAATTGAACTCAAATGATATTTTCAACAATTAAACTTTGCAGTAAAATCATCGAAGACACAATCGCTGATTCTTCATACATGGAAGTAAACCTCTGCTTCTTCCAAAAGAGGGACACCAGGCTGGAGGTGGGGAGGGAGCCGTGAGAGGGTAACGCACTGTCACCCACACGCACCTCGGCTCCTGGGTGTCTGTCTGCTCAGCAAAGGCTAAGCACGTCAAAGAAATGATATGTTCAGGCTCTCTAGAGGAGGATTTCTATCCATGCTCCTCTGTGGAGGCAGGAAGGAGTATTCCTCAAGGACTGAAACTCACCTGTCCTGTCAGCCAGAGACGGGGTGTCACAGTTTCGAAAGAGCATCAAGCAAGGAAGTGAAAGGATGACAAAAATAAGGAAAACCAAAACACACCACTAATAAATACTGCCAAAATGAGGGTAGCATTAAGTATCAACAGCAGAAAACAAGCATGGCCTGGAATTTCTCTCTTCTACATGAGACAATTCAATGGCCAGATTTTTGTTAGGCATTAAGATTTAAAAGAATATTTATAGGACCGAGAGGTCTTTTAACTTGAACTGGTTTTCTGGGAAAACCCTCTGAAAGGTTTGACAGGTTAGTTACTAACTTGGTGCCATTCAAACAGAAAAATGTTTCCCAGAACTTGGGGAGAGTGCTTGGGTAAATTCTCAAAGCAGAGCCTTAAGACAGCAAATAGTCAGGTTCAATGAGCCAACAGGAAAAAAACCAAAAAAGTCAAAAACCAGAGCTACTGACATTAATGGAAGTACTGGCCACCTACAGAAAGAAGAATCTTCAAATAAAGAAATAAAGAATATTTGACTTTCCCTCGGTTTTGAGGAAATTGTTGGGGACTTTGTGATCCAATGGATGCAGTAAAAAGGAATTGGAAATTTTTTAATGAGCTATGCCACCAATTTAACAATTTAAATGACCTTGAGCTAGGCATGTGACTGAAGTGTGTCACTTCTCTCATTTGCAAAAAAGGTATTATTCTACCTATTTCACAGTGGTATTTGGAAACTTGATTAATTTACAAAAACTGCCTCCAGACTCTTGGAGGAAGGTGACTCTTAATTGATCTCCCCTAAAGCAGACAATTTTGATTAGAATAAAAACAGCACTAAAGCAACTGCAGATTTCCAAAGCCAAACTCCAGGGACAGATTCAATGTGTCTGTTTTTTAATCCTTAACTAAACAATAAATATTTGCAGGTGTGATAGGAATATGTTTTGTTTTAATTTTCCTGCCTCCACAAAAGCTATGTGATCAGCTCTTCAGCTGTGAGAGCTGAGATTTCACACCACCCATGTGAAAAGGCACGTCAAAATTTAATCGACCTCATGGGTATATTTTGAACCATTCCTATAAAACAAAATCTGTCACCTACTGATGAAAATAAAAAAAAAGGAACAAAAACCCCAAGACCCTAAAATGGGTTGTGTGGTTTAAAGATGTTCTGAGAAACTCGCTGGTAATTTTTTATATTCTTGTACTGTCATCCCGTATCGCCTTCCAATCTCCAGCCGATGTCTGCAGAACCCTACTGGGAATCTCAGAAACCAGAAAGGCTGAACGGCTCACTGCAGCAGGCAGCAGCAGCTCCCGTTTTACCAACAGTTTTCTGATTTTCACCCTTTCTCAAACTCTCAACTAGACTTTCTTTGCTATTTTTTTGAGGATTACTCATTGAATTCAGAGTTTCAGACCTGGCAGTTCAAATGGCTTTAACCACACTTCTGCTATTATTTCACTACAGGGTCAGTCCAATAGGGTTTTTTGAGGCCATCATGACAGTAAATAGTTTTCCAATGAAATTGTTAAACAGCAGCACTCTTTATTAACTACTGCAAACGTTTGAATTTTGTACTTAGTTTCCAGATTTTATGGCAAATCCTATTCATGTCAGTGAAGGACTACACAAAATAAATACCCTAAGGCATCAGAAGCAAGACAAAATGAGAAGAATCACAGTTTATTTTACTCCTTTCTTACAGAAGAAGCAAAATGCTTTCATTTTCCACTGTGAGGTACTTCTAACGGAAATTTAGAGATGTTGGTTTTCATTGCCTGAGAAAACTCAGCTTTCACAACCAAGTTTGTATGGCATTATTATTATCATAATTATGTAAAATGTTGTGGAAAGTTGCTTCAGAGAAATTCCTATAGGATACTAAAAGAATTTTAGTGTACTACACCACACCTGAAACTCTAAAGAGTCAGGAATTGACTGATGTCAACCCATGCTTTCAGAAATCACAGAAGTAGAAAAAAAAAAAATCCTAAACACTTTTCAACACAATATGAAAACCAGGAATTTCTAACCTAATAAGGTTTCAAGCATTTCCATCACATGCATAATATTTTAAAAGCATGTGTCATTGGCTGTTAAATTTTCTGTTTTGATTGAGCATATGCAATTTTTACACCACTCTCTTTATCTTTCTTTATTCACCATTAGCTAATATACTTTGATTTAGTAACCCATATTGCCTATCTTAAGAGCAGTTCCATGAGCACCAGAAAGAAAAAAGACCCATTTTGTAGATAATGTGTGTCATAGTGTATGATCTAAATAAACTTTCCCACATAGAACATCCTCACTTATCTTTTTAATTGCAAGCAACGTGAAAGTATATTCTATTTATCTTCAGAAGAAAGAGAATTCACTAAGCTGGTTCCCTCTGCAATTTATAGAAAGGGAAATGTGAAATATACAACTAGCTGTGAGAAAGTAGGGGGGACAAAAAGAGCTCCAATTGACTGGCAACTCTCTACGAAAATTATTATTCTATTATTATAGGTACTCACACTGAAACTGTTCTTGTTTGTTGCCACTGCAGTAGTTTCGCACAGTTGGCATTGCAGTAAATTAACATCTTCACATAAAAATAGATGGAAATGGAAAAGATAACACAACTAGAAAAACCAGTACTTGAATGTATTCAGAATCTGGTCCTATAAAGATGATGCTTTGCAAGGAAGTCTTAAGTAGAGTAAGCAGTGATATTACTTAAAAAGTAAATAATTACTCATTGGTACTTATGTAGAGGATGGAATAGGCAGTTTGGGAACCAATACTAGATACATTCCAAGGAAAATCTTTACATTTTCACAACCAGCACGTATTGCCTGCTGTCACTGTAACTGTACCTGTGCCTCACCATCTACCACACAGATAAAGTGTCAAGGTATTTTTCCTTTTTATCATCTCTCGAGTTATAGTCTTGTCTAGTCTCCAGTTGTTCAGCAGCCTACACAGAAATGGAAGAGAGAGGCTAGAAGCAGCATTAACTTGCTAATTATCTTAACTGTAGGAGAAATTGGAGTGCCTTTTTTCCTTTGGTACAAACACTATTACCTTCCTGAATTACAATGAATACCGAAACCTGGTGGAGTATCTCAATGTTTTATTATTTAACTAGGAAATATACGTAACAGTCTTTATCTAAAGACACATATGTATATCTATGTATATCTATGCATATTTATATATTGATATAAAGAAATCAACTTTCTAATGCCAGCCTAGAACAAACCCTAATGAGATAGCTAACCTTCCATTATCTGAAAAAAAAAAAAAGGTTACAAGCAAAGATAGAATTCTAAACCCTCAGGATTTATAATTTAATTACAGAGTAACAGTTGACAGTGATTAAATAGCTGGACTGAACCTCAGGCTGGCTATGAGTCGTTTGCCACTGTGCCTCCTTTCACATCATCCATTTCCTTTTCTTGCAGTATCTTATCTCACCTACTTGACTTGTGTGCGTTTCCCTCAGCTGCTCAGCTTTCAGAAAGTCAGCCTAATGCAATAAGTCTGTCTGGTCCTTTCATTTGGGCACAGAACCAGAGCTGGGCAGGCTCGGGGAGAGCTATAAACACACATGTGCTCCAGCCTCTGATGAAGCAGCAGCACTGTTTCAATGACCAGATTCCAGATGGATACAAGAAAGCCTAAAAGGGAAAAAGCCCTACATAAACAAAACCTGAAACCTGACTTTACCCATAAGATATTTACATGAAAAAAACGTCAGGCCTTATTTTTAGAGAAGGGCTTTTCCCAGACAACTCAGCTCAGCTTCCAGACAGCCGTCATCCCACTCCCCATGCTCTGTCACCTTCCTCAGCCTGGTCAGGAAAACATTTACTGAAGTTCAATATATTGGAACAAGATAAACCTGTTTCAAGTAAGCAGCTCCATAAGACGTGATGCACTCTTATGGCACAAATGTGTGTCATGTTGTGCCAGAAATTAATCAAAGACAAGCTAAATAACCCCATCATGCTCTTCAGAAACTAAAGACAGTCAGCTTGCCTCCCACCCAACAGACTTAGAACCATCAACTGCTGTATTAAAGGAGAATTGAATCTCTGTATTTTCATGCCCATTATAACTATGATTTGCTTAAAGACCAAGCAGACCCTTAATTTCATTCAAAGCAAGATACTTAACATTTTTTGATTAAAAAGGTACCTTGAAACAGTTATAAGAGTATGTACTTTCCTAAAATGGACCCAGTTTTTTGAGCATTCACTGCCATTGTCAGAAGAAAGTTCATTAAAATACATTTTGTCCATGACAAAACCCATAGTTTTTGTTTGGATGCGAGAGAAACCCAGATGATGGTGGGGACTACGAGTGCTTAAACACGAGGGACTCTATGCGATTGCAGTTCTGGTTTAGCCTGAATCATCTCCTGATGCTTTTATCTGCTGCTACAGAAACACTCAAAAGTTCTACTTGACTCTGCATATAACTTAACCATGAACTTATGGGAACAACATATGACTCATTTTGTAGTAAAATACAAGAGAACATAAAAGAAAATTAACCTAGAATACATATTATTCTCCATCAAGCAACAATTTAAAATAAGCTTTGAAGATTTCTCTAGCACTACAGCCACTTTCTAACACCTTCCAGCTGTACTGCTTGAAAAGTAAATTTCATCAAATAAGGGAGACAGTGCTAGAATCTGACAAACAAAACCAATCTCAGTGTAAATATTGTTTTAATTGTAATGTTTATACTGGTTCTGACTTCTAAACGATTTTCACTCTATTCCATTTTAAAGAAACAAACTCAAATGTCAATGTCATTTCTGTACAACAATAGGAATTAATAGACTCCAAGCTTCTAGCAGGGATATTTTGATAAAAGCACTGTTATGAAAAGAAAGGAGTAATAATGATAAAAGCATTTGACAGATTTTTTCAAACTCTAGGTCAAAATCCTTCCGAGGTACAAAAAGCCTTCAAGGAAGAGAAGACAACAAAAGAATAAGAATAAGCACAAGCATGAACTGTAGGTTCACACACATTCTTGCTGTTTTCTTCCCATCTCTTTCTTTCCCCTTATCCATCCTTTCCACTCTACACCACCTGATCATTATTACCCAAGAAAGAACCACCCAGCTGGGGTATGTTTCAATGACAGCTGATGTGCAAGGTTTAAATGCTGTCTTCCCTCCACTCCCGCACACAGGCTTGTCCTGGCTGGCATTTCTTTTCAGGAGGTTTGCAAGAACAAATTCAAAATTACTTGGGAGGGCTTAAAAAGGAATAAGCAGAAGTCGTGCAGTCACTTACATTGAAAACACTTTGATCAACCCTAGCATTTACAGCAGAAGAGAGATTAAAACATGAGTATTATGCTTCCTGAATACTGCTCTGTCTTGCAGATTTACACTCTGGTACAATCACTCTCGCTTTATTTTTGTCTGATCCAATTTACATGAAAGCTGCAGGCAACGTCCTGACAAATTCAGCAGCACAGCCTTGCCTCTGTAGATGAATATACATGCACATAACACCTTATACTTCAGCCTTTTCTAAGCTGGACTTGAAAAGTAAATGACACTATGTACTGAAGCAATGAAAATATATTTCTACATCTGTAATTTGACTGTTAAAAAAAGTTCTGAAACCTTTGTCTATCTTCTTTACTGCTACTGTGCCTGAGAAGAAATGTGTTCGGTTTCATATTGCTTTGGTTGCTCAGATCAAGCACTTGATCAGCACATTTTGAACCAGAGCATTGCTCTTTTTTCCAGCATACCATTTTCCAAAAATTTAGACAGACAGATAATTTAGACCATAAAGTGACAAATTTCCTGGATATTGTCAATCCCAGACCACAGCGGCTGCAGAAAATTCTGGCAGGTAATGCTTGAGCTCTAAACTACTCACATGTTTAGAAAAATAGCTTTAGTGTGAGCTACCTGATTTATGGGCTCTTACCCAGAGCTTCCAAATTGTGATGAGCAGTCAGATGTCTAAACACAATGATATGCACCTCAGTTACACCCACAAAACTGCAGACAGAGTAACAAGAATCTTACTGGCACACCCTGATACCTGCAGCCCACTGCAGTGGCAAGAATGTGTAGGTTAAATAGGTATAGCTCAAGAACCTTTTTCAATCTTTTCTGATTCCATCCATTAAATAGATTTCATAGCTACAATGAGCCATCTATTCTTCTGCAGATGTGAAGATCATTGGATCCTTTACATGTACTTGATTTGGATTTACAATAGTTACTTTAATGCCTCAAAATATCACGGAAACTGCACTGTGCTTTTATCCATTATTTGTATTGATTTTTCTGTTCCTTGATTTCCAGCAAAACCTTTAAAATCAGATTTTTCACAGTCTCTTGCTTTCAAAACCCCCACAATTGAAAAATATATTTATTCATCATACTTTAAAAAAATTAAGTGGGAGAGAAGGGGAGGGTCCAGGGGGCATGGAGCAAAAACTGAGCTCGCTTACACACTCCCACAGTAGCTCTAAAGAAACTTCAAATTATTTTCTCTGAGGAGTTCTAAGATCACAAATACATGCAATAAAAGGGAGGAAAAAAGACTAAACAAAAACAAAAAAGAACCAAACAAAACAAAACAAAACTCAGAAAATTTTGTGTATAGCTGACCAGAATAATTTGGTACTGAAAAATGGTTTTAAATTTCCTTTATTTACTTTTCCTTATATTCAACGGCCTTACTTCAATTGATTTCATAGAGAGCAAGATACTTTTAGTCATAAACAATATTTTGATGCATCGATGTAAACCACCTTCCACTTTACTAAACAGTCTTCACTAAAACGGAACACCAGCAAGTGCAAACCTGGTGTCAACTTGATGTCACCATCTGTATTAGTGCAATAAAATGGTGTAAGTATTACATATGAGAGGGACTTCGGATGTGCAAACCTGCCAGTCAAAAATCTACTGTCAGATTGCATCCACTAGCAGAGCTGACATGAAATACACAAATCTCTATAAACACCCAGGCAAATACCCACATTTAAAACAATTTTTTTTCTCTTTGTAAGAAAATTTGTCACTACATAATTAAAGATAAAAGCAGAGATTGAAAGCAACAGGCCAGGTGTTGGTCTGCTGCATCAGGGCTATGCAGGAATGCCACTCCAAACCAAGAGCGCAGGGAAAGCTTTTGCAAGTTCAGGTGGATGTCCCTAAAGCCACACAGCCACGTCCATTACAGGTTCCAAAGCAGACAGGCACGGTACCAAACCTGACATTACAACCTGCCTTTGCGAGGAAATTCAGTGACACAGAAAAGTATATTTGACAAGTACACAGTGAGTTCTGCTAAGAAATGTATAGCTCTGTGTGTGTCTGTGTGGTGTCTGGGTTTATTTCTTTCTTGAGGGGGATGCTTTTTGCTTTGTATTTCCAGAAAGATAAATAGGTAGAGAGGGGATGAGTGTACAGTGATGTAATTCCTCCCTTTATAACCTCAATTTCTATGCAGCTACATTCCCCTAGTCCTGAACAAGGCGTTTGTTGCTTCAGCTTGCCCTGAGCAGTACACACAGCTTTGCCCTGGGGAGCAGTCTCCAGTTGCTCCTCAGTTATCCTAATGTCACTTTACACTATCATCACTGTAAAAAGAGGTCTTTAAGAAAGTTGAAATTACATTTATGTTTGCTGTAAAATCTCTTCCAGAGATTCCTAAAATAATTTTCACATGTGTAAGAACGAGAGCTGGTTTGTTCCCTGGTGAGCCTCCTGCCAGAGCCAGCTGACATCACCTGCAACAAGACTGAAGGCTGCTACTGGAAAATGTTAAAACTGTGTGAAAATCTTCTTTCTTAACGTGTTTCTGTGCTTATGGAGTGAGAGGTGGAACTGTACATTACTGCTTATGTGGATATATGGCATGCAGTGGACAAAGAAAGAATGAGGCTTGTCAAGAGATAAAGTTATAAAAATTAGGGTGGGTAAATGCTGCATTTTAAGAAAGTTTGTCTCCTAGGTAAAATATGTAGAGTAATGAGGAAAGATTTTCAGGTTTTGCATGCATGCATAACTTCTAAGTGTAGTATTTATCACTTGCTAAATCACGCTCATTTTTCTGCATTTTGCCAGCAGTTGCATCAATTGTCATTTAACTGCCCTAAATAATGTGTTCTCTTCCCTGCTGTATTAAACTATTTCTATCAAGGCTAATGATTTTCTGATTTCCACATGCCAGTGAGCTTGGCAGTAATAAATGATGCCTCTCTTTTGCATGTTGCAAGTAGCTTAAATTATATTTTACATACCCATTTAAAGGATCATTAGTTAAGTTAATATCCTTGCTATTCAGGAGGATCAAACATTTTAGTAAAGGATAGTCTCACTATACATCCTTTGCTGGAGCTGAGTACATTTTCAACAGCCTTGGCTTGTTAAATTCACACTCACTACATATGGACAGGCTGTAGAAACCCGAGATATCTATTGTTTCCTCAGTTAGAGTGGCATGCTCCATCTCTGATGTTGCTGTTACCCCTCAACTGAGGAACTACGTATTTCAAAACAGAACTCCACATTTGTCATTTATTTACTTCTAAAATATTTTCTAAAAATAATAGTACAAAGCAACAGCGAACAAAAAATTGTGTCAGACTAGGACACTACAGCATTTCTGAAGGCAAACATCAGTCACAAAGGGACACGTTTATAGGCAAGGGCTTCCAAAGCCAAAATTGTGCCCTACTTTCATTGGTGCATTCCCCTAAACTGGGTCCCGTGTGTCCTGACTGACTCTGAGGATGTGCACTATCCCAGGCAGGGTAACACAGCAGGCAGCAATCCGCCGGTGCAACTGGAACAGCACCCAGTGATGTAAGCACTGGCAAAAGAAGCATTCTAAAATTGGGATCTATTTATTTCCGTTGAAGCAGTTTCATGGCACATGGAATTACATCTCATCTGAAATGAATAGCTTCCAACACACTTAGTGACAATGAAATGTAAGGAGGGTATTTTGGAAGCTTACACAAAGCAAATACAGCAAAATAAATTTTCCGTCCTCTAAAGTGAAAAGGATTTCATTCTAGTTCAGCAAAAATATTTTATTTAGCATTAAAATCTCCTTTAATCCTCTTTTATATATGTAACTTATGCAAACATTTTAAAAGGAAAATAAAAATACTTCCAGATTTGATAAAAATGTTTTTTCTTTAAATTTTTTAAATTCAACTTTTCGATTTTCATAACAGCTTAAAATCTAAATCGTTTTGCTCAATAAATACACTATTTGATCCCCTTTCCCACCATCATCTGCACACCCCCTCCTGTTATTCTTAGAGGAAAAAAAGGGAAAAGGCTGGCTGGCCAGGCTGAGTTAATGTACAGAGGGAAATGGTATAAGCAAATGTTCTCTAAAAAGTCAGATGCAGGAAGCAGTTCCCTTCCCTGTGGCAGCGTCAACATAGGAGCAAAAAGTTTTGTTACAGCAGAGTACTTTCTGATTCTCAGAAGACACTTTTCTTGTTTTGGGGTCTGATTATCAGGTTTTTATCTGTCAACTACCTTGTATCTCAATGTATACATAGATCCTATACATTTTTAAGTTTATAAAAAACCAAAGCAAAACCTGAAGAACAACAAACTCGGAGAGATAACAGGGCTAAAAGAGACCAAGCTGCTGTGTGAGCCACCACTCAGCTGAAAAAGGAGTTGATGTAGCTTCTGATGGCCACTGGTTTTTAATATGATTTTGACTATTTGTAGCTTTGGCAAAAAGAAAACATTTGTGCTGAACTTTTCAGCAGTTCATGCCAGCAGTTTTCTTTTTTTGTCATGTTTACAGTTTCCACAGTAGGTCAGGTAAGTCGGCAGGACTGTGTAGCCCATGCTCTGCCAAGTGCTACAGCACTGCTTCCAGAAATGCTTCCAGCGATTTCGGTGCTGCGCTTCCCCGGCACCTTTGTCCCCAGCTGTGCTGCTGCCGGCACAGGGCAGGGCCCCCACCCTGTCTCACCACACTCTGAAACACAACAGAACACAGAGCAGATTCCAGCTGTTGGTGAACCACTGACATTTTTGCCATTTATCAATTTTGCATTCCACTGCAGTGATGCTGTCTGGTACACTTTTAACAATTAGCATCTGATTTCAGTTTATTGTAAAAATATAAGCCTAGGTCACCAATACCCTGCGATGAAATTTTAGTATGTATATATTTTTTCAGGTTATAAAGCACTTAATTTAAATTAAAAATCAAAATTCTGGTTGGCTGAAAAAAGAATTGATACAACTCAAATATATCTTCTTAGTAAACATACAACCAAGAATGTCAGCTGAATCTCCCTCCCATTCATAACATTGATTTCCTTGTTGAGTGCACAAAACAGCTAAAGCGGTCTCTTAAATATTTACCCACTATTAAGTGACCTTAATCTATTCTGGCCATTGGACAATTGCTGATTTATTACAAGAAGCAGCATCCTGGCCATTCTCTGTGCAAAGTTTGACAGCATCTCTAAAATACCTCTTGCTGACAGCTTATCTCCCTTGCTTCAAACCCCCTGTTTCTTACAGAAAATATTTAACTATTGTAACCGTGTACAAACTTGTAATTGGACCTGGACAACATAATAGCCCCTAAATATTAAGGAAAGGGCATTAATTGACATGGTTAATCTCCGAAGGACTTGATCAGGAACAGAGAATAGAACATTTCCATTTGCCTCTGACATGATTTCGGGTGTCACAGTGCAACCCCATGCAGCCACTCACTCACTCCCCCCCGGCAGGATGGGGAGGAGAACTGGGAAAAGGTGAAACCCGTGGGCTGAGATGAGCTCGAGCCTGGCAGGAGGAGCCTCCCAGCCCAGCAGGGCACTGGCTGCCAGCTTACCTGGGACAAGGCTCTTCACCAGCCAGAACACCACAAGTAAGAGAAAAAAAACCCAAAACAAACAAACATGTGTAACTCTGATCATAGAAACACGAGAACTGATTCAAAAATACTCTAACTGGGATGTCTTGTAGCTTCCATTTCTGGGCCAGATGATGCTTTACCCTTTGCAGCACAGACTCAAAAGCAATGAAACACGGGACTTAGAAACCTCATTGCTGCCATTACTGCACTGCAGGGTTTTTCCCACTGAACAGTTACGTTCCTCACATTTTCAAATATTCAGGAAAATAACAAATTAATTCATTTAGTATTATCAAATGAATCCCAGTACTCTGAACTGCTTTGAAGTATTTCTGAATTTAAAATGCAAATTAAATCTGAAGATTTCTTTTCAGTTTATTCACAAGAAGATACAGCCAGTCTACAAGAAAGTCAAGTTAGCATGCCTATCTTCCAGTATTACTCTCTAAGTCTTGAATTAAATGTTTGAAATGAAGAAAACATTGGTTCCCTCAGGTATAAGCCACCAGCTTTTCTTGTCTGTCAAGTAGCCACAGTAAAAGGAAAGCCTTGTTAAATGATCACGCTGTAAGCATAGTATGTGTTCTCACTACCAATTTCTTAGCACTATAGCTCTTATAAAGAGATAATATTAAACACAAGATGTATTCTATCGAGACACCAAGGCACAACTGCATCCTTGTGTGACACATAGGGGGTTTTTAAGTTAATTGAGATGAACTTAAGTTTTCATATGCATTATCAGATCTTTCATTCTTTATACACCTTGTTTAGACCCAAATAAATTCAGGTTTTCCACTACTCCCACTACTGGTATAGTATTGGCAATTGCCTTGTAAACAAAACATTGCTATTTAACTATGCCATAGGTACTCCCATAGGTATGAACAAGACTGTGGTTCAAATGCTAGTAAGAATTTACAAATCTAAGTTCCTGCAAAGGATAGAAACGTACCCACAATCTCACTGTCAGCACTTCCCTCTTTGGTACCCTTGGTTTGGAGGTTTACCAAGAAAGTTGCTGCTGGACTTGCCTGTTCCTGCGTGTGCCAGCCTGACACAAAACATGTTTATACCTCAGGGCTGTGTTTAACGGAATTCAGACTGGCTCTGCTGGTGAGCCAGTGCATATTGCTGCAGTTTTATGCAGGGCCCTTGGTGCCCCTGCTCCCTCCAACACCACAGGGCCGATTTGATGAAGCACGCAAGGCTTGCCACCTTTGGTGTTATGTGAAGTTTCCTGTCTGACCATCCAGGAGCCGCTGTTGCCGTCACATCCACACACCTGAGCTGGGCCCGAGGGCCCTGGGCAGGGGCAGCCCCGGCGAGGCCATGGATGCCCTGCTCGCCTCCCTGCACACCCCACTCACACAGTCAGACCACGTTTCCTTACTGGCTCTGCCCTGGGTTTCCCAGAATAGAGTCTCAGATCCTTAAAATCATTTAATCATGGTGCAACAACAAAATAACAGCTCAAGCTGGTGCCTCTGAGGAGGGACCCAGAACAAGGGAACCCCTGGGCTTTTATAACCTCTCAGCCTAAGCATGGCATAGTCTGTGGGTCCTTGGATCCTACCGTGTCTCCAGGTGTCCCTCACCCAGACAGGACACAGGTCCCTGAGCCCTTTGTTGTGCAGAGGGTCAGCAGGTCACAGCCTCTTGTCTGGGGCTTTTAGCACCCACAGCTAAATCTGCAGCTCTCACTGCAGCTTCATCCAGAGCCACCCACACTGATCAAAATCCCCAGCATTTAAATTGCTAATTCAGGGAAGCTGTGGCTGTCCCATCCCTAGAAATGTTCAAGGCCAGGTTGGATGAGGCCCTGAGCCACCTGATCTAGTAAATAGCACCCATGCCTGTGGCAGGAATGTTGGAGCTAGCTGATCTTTAAGGTCCTTTACAACCCAATCCATTCTATGACTGTGTGATTCTACTTCCCCTGTTCACTAAGGTCCTGCCATTTTTATTCTAGCAAGTTAACCTGTGTTTCAGTCAATGATGCAAGCTCTCAACATTTTAGCTTTTCTTGACAGCTTCAAAAACTTGGGCAGTAATTCCCCAGAGTCCTATCACTGAAGAGCCCCTTTGCCTTCCTCTGTTTAATTAGGTTTAAACAGTAATTCTTTCTGTACTTGTTTTAATCAAGGGCAAATTAGGTACCAAGCAAGATACACTGGCTGTTGTCACTGATTATTTTGAATGTAAATGAATACAAAATGTATTGTGGACACAATGCACTTGAAAAACCACCACTGTTTGCCACCTAAGAGCATTTTCTAAAATGCTCTTAAGTGGCATACAATGTTTACCTCCAAATGGAGGAAATGGAATGAAAGATGATTTTTATTTTGCTTTTGGCCTCAGAAATGAACAAAGCTAGTGCACAGAAACAGTAATAAGGAGTTATCATAACCTGAGGGAATCTATTAAATTTCAATTAAGAGTATAAACTTCAGGCTATAAAACTGAAAGGGACAAACATCCCTTCAGACCAGAATGAAAGGCATCTTCAAAAATCAGATCCTAAAGGACTAGATAGATTAAATCCTTGCATAAGCTTAAAAATCCCAATTCACAAGCAGCAGAACATAGAGCTAGTGTAATTTATTCATGGTGTATTTTATTGTATTCAACAGAGTAGAACATTATTTTGCTATGTTGAGTTATAACCCCCTACTCATAGAGGTAGCTTTTGATTTCAGTTCCATTGCCTTGGGCAAACATGGCTGAGGACCCACAAGGCTGTGTCAGATGCTGATTGATTCATTTGAAACTGGAAGATAATAGGAACTGCTCAAATTGACTGCAAGAAAAAGAAATGTGAATTGGGACATTAGGCAAATTACAAAGCAGCTTTGTAATCTTAATTTTAAGAATTACTTTAACATGAGAAACACAAGGATTTTAATTCAAAATTTTCACATAAGCTTACTAGCATCCATTACAATTTATCTGTTGGATTACATTCTCTAAATTTCAGGGAGATTAGAGACTATATGAAGCCTATAAAACTGAAAGTTAAAAAGGCATGTTCTAGACATTCATTTATCATTTATTCATTCAAGAAGCTCAATTTCTTTGGTGATCAGCATGGGTTTCCCGCGTAGCAGAGGGACCTCATTTAACACATTCTGTTCCTACAGTCTTTTTAGTAAGATATTGCTGATTTAAGCCCTCAAAGTTTAGGTAATGCAATTAGGGAAACAGAAGAGGAGCAAGAGTGGCAGCACAGCCTTGTCACTGAATGGCCACGCACATAAAGTGCAAGTGACAACAATCATTGAGCCCATCTGGGGTACACAACCAAGCTGAGTGTCTAGGTGTAAGAGGGGCTTGCAGCAAACACTCCCTCTGGCAAATGTAGAAACAACTCAAACACACCTCTGTCTTTAAATATTGAGAGTAAAGGAAGGGGTAATTTCCTAGCTCCATCCCGTTCCTGCCCCTTAACCTCCAGCTCTCTCATTGTACCATCAGGCCTGTAAGGGATTAGTGCTTACAAGAAGTCTCCCCAGGGAGCAGAGGGCAAGGAGGATAAATTGGATGGCTTGGCATAAAGACATCCCGCCTTTCCAGGGCAGTTGTCTGTGAGATGGAGCTCATCCTCATGGATTTTTAACATCAGGTTTGGTACCAGTACACAACACGTGTGGAAAGAAAATTAAATAAAACTGGAATTTAACAGGAAATGAAACACAAATACTATCAACAAATAAAGTCTGGAGTACTGACAAGGCACCATCATTGTTTTCTTGAATTCTATTAAATTGTAGATTTCTGCTTTGAAGACTTTGTTTAACTTGACAGATAATGCATACACCACTATGAAAGGTGAACAACAGACACAAGATAAAATGTACATTGTCTTTTATGACAGTTTATTGCCTAGGAGTCCATTATTTGGAGAAAAAATTTAAAATAACTTACATTTTTAACTGAAATAAATACTCATACAGAAAACATAAAAATTACTTACAAGTTGAAGCTGCTGACACCATGATTCATATTTGTCTTACAGTTGAAAAGTAACATGAATATTGATAGGAATAACATCTGCCATGCAGATACTCAAAAATAATACTACTCACTGCAGATTCCCAAATTGGTCATATCCTGGGTCCACCTGTGATGCTTGAAGAGTAGAATATGTAGAATGACAGTAAAGCATTAAGGGAGACAAGGAAATTGCTCTTCATACACAAATGTTTATTTATTTTGGCTTTCCTATTAATAGGAGGCAATGTACATAGGCTGTTTCTCTGTGCTGTGGTTGAGGGCAGTTCAGACCCCAAGCACAGGGAGCCCTCAGACTCCTTGGCTTTCCCTGGGGAGAGTTTTGTAGCCTTGGACCAAGCAAAATCAGAGTCTGAATTCTTGCTAAGCCATTCTCACTCATTAATGATTATCATAGAGCAGTTTGGGTTGGATGGGACCTTAAAGAGCATCTCTTTCCAATCCCTCTGCCATGGGCAGGGACACCTTTCACTAGACCAGAATAGCCTGTCCAGCCTGGCCATGGACACTTCCAGGGATGGGGCAGCCACAGCTTCTCTGGGCAACCTGTGCCACAGCCTCGCCCCCCTCACTCAGCAGAATATGTTCCTTTTATCTATTCCAGTTTCACCCTCTTGGCCTATAAAGTTTCTGTCTGGCACTGTCAGTCCCCTGAGCCACCTGGGCCTGGATGAACTGCAGTGTTTGCATCACATTTCCGGATCTGGAGGGATTGTTAAGTCAGAAACCCTGCTGCAGACTTTGCCTATAGTGAACACTTAACTCCATAGTCGTCTTTCTTTCCTGAGAACACTTCTGTACTAATAAGATAGTTCAAGATACTTGGTTTTTTAAGGTTTTGTGGTTTTTATTTCAAATTCAGATGTCCGAGTCCTTTTAAACTGTGTGTATGTTTCAAGGCTTTGCACTTTCAGAAGTCTCCTCCTTGGTTCTGTTACAGCAACTGCCAATTTACAGCCACCTCCTTTCTCCCCTTTGCTCTGCAATCAAGGTACCACTACTATGGTTTTTTTCTACCAGCTAATACAACTGCTGTAACGCAGGCAATTATGTTTACATTTATTATCTGCTCTTTGACTCTTTTGCTTCACTGCCATAGAAAGAGCACTTGGACATTTCCATGGGAAAAAATAACATGCAGGTGAATTGATCTAAATAATTTCCAGAGATAATTTTGTCACTATTTTTTACACATTTACAATATTTTTATGTAAACATAGAGTTGACATACACTAAGCCAATGCCTACTTAGCATACATTACTTTGTTACATTGTGTTTTAACACAACTATTAAAAATTGCCTTCTAGATGCATTAAAAGTAATTCTTAAACTTTGTTTACACCCCACTGGTATCTGAATAGGCTATGGTTTTAAACACAGCACTGTACCTATGGCCTGACGACTTGCAAATTAAAGTGCAGGGTTCTTTTGCTGCACTGTCAGGGGAGGGAAAAGCACACTCCAGATTCTTGAACAAGCAGTGCACATACTCTGCCCCTCTGGTCCTTGCTCAGGAGCTATAGCTTGAGGGCCAAAACCAAACCGCCATAAAAGCTAATTCTGAAAAAACTACTTTCCTGGAGCCCCATAAGCCATATGGGAAACTATTTGTAGCTGTGATTGACTTTGAATTTGTGCAAATGCACCTCCAGCCTGTGGGCTGAGAAACAACAGAACAGCCCGTGGTTTTTAGCTCCTTGTGCCAATTATACTGACATCATTATCCAAGGACAGGATGTAAAAATAAGAACTGTAGACACCAAAAATAGGCCAAATATTGAATTTGAATGGTGCTCTGTGATTCATAACCTTGATCTTACAAATGGTTTCATGGAATCTTTTTAGTCGTTACAGTCATACTTCTCCATTTTAACTCTCCTAAAATGTGTTGTAAGGGGATGATTTTTCTATTCATGTTGGTGTAAAAGCCCCACCAACTGATAATTAAAAAAACCTAGGAACGTCTGAGTCAATGACAGAATGTCCTATTTTCTGTGTCATTTTAAGATATTCATTCATATGTTAACATTAGAAAAAAGGAAAACATAAGTCATAATTGAAGGAGACAACAGTAAGTAGCAATTGAACTTAGCTTTTGGAAGAGCTTATTCCATACTTTGAGATTAGTGAGGATTCACTGCTTCCATATACACGAACTTTCGTCCTGCCAGGGAATTTTCCAATGTACCAGAAATAAAACACCTTTTAATGATGATCTTATTTTCAAAATTTGGGTGATCTTTAAATCTTCCTTTTGCCTGCTCTGTATAATTAGGGAATAGAGAGGCAGGAGGCAGAGACTTGACACAGTGGTAGAGCTGCAGGCAATTTCCATAAGGCCGCCCAGTACAAACAGGGACATGTTAAATAGGCAGGCTGCAAAAGTAATGAAAATTCTGTAAGGATGACTCTCTGAAATATAACAATATACATTTATCTTGGGGAGGGATGAATCAGGGCTTGGAAAGTCTGCACGCAGAAATGAGAAGCAGCAAAGGTCCCCAAGGTGACCAGCATTAAACAACAGCTTATTTATGTCTTGTTCTCTCACACAATGCATTGCGGTGAAACACCTTGAGAATTTTGATAGTAGCAACTGAACCTGGGTGAGAGTTGGTGATGCTGTGCTGTGTAAGATGGATCCAGCAGTGAGGACTGCCAGACCCATTTACTGTTAGCTCAGGGAATCCCTAGACTGAGTTTCATTCATTTCACAACAGAGACATGTCTGTACAATGCATTGGCTATTTCTGATGAAATCTTTATTCAGAATATATGAATATAACTACAGAAATTATGGACAGAAATGAGAATATAAAGTGCCCAAGTGATGGCCATAATGACAGAAAAAAAATGTATTATTAAAAAACTTCCAAACAATTCCCTTTATGGACTTGCACCATCGTACTTAAAGAATTTCAGTACAGAAATGCTACTTTCCATATACTTCATCTAAATGGTAGCTATGTTACGCAGACACCTTCTGCACAGTTAACAGACATTCAGATTCTCCTGTCTATCAAATGGCTGCTCCTTGAGTCAACTTCCTTTGTTCAAATAGGACTTTCTTCATCTGCAAAACTTGAACTGCATAACTAAGTGCTAAGTAGAACGAAAAAACAAATAATAATTAGGGGTAAACAAATTCCAAAGTTCACTTCTTCCATGGCAAAGGGCAGAGTGCTGGATTAAATCTGACAAATCTCATCCTTAATCCCATTTCTCTCTAACCCACTTATTATTCTCCCAGTATTGATAGAGACAGCATCCTGAATGACATACTTATCGGAGAGATTAGGTAGTGTCTGTGAACCTTTCTGCTGGAGGGTAAATGTCACCATGGGCTATTATTTGCATAATACATGAGGAAATGAAAAATTAGTGCTTCTTCAATCATTTTCAAAAACTGATTTTTTTTTCTGCCATTCATGTCTTGATTTAAATGTTTAAACATCCAACATAAATGGTCATAAGCATTAATCACTATGCAATTAACACCTGTTCTTGTATTCAACTATACTTACTGTCAATTAGAAATGCTGTGGTAGTAGTAAGCAACAATATTGTCAATTACAATCTTTGTAGGTTTTACAATACAATGAAGCTGAAGATTTTAATTAACATGGAGATTCCTAAAAAATTGAAAGGGGATCTCTAATTTCACTTGCACCTATTAATATCTGTCCACCTGGCAAAAGCTCCAAGGAAACACACTGCAAAGCTGAAAAGCTGGAAAACCAAACAGTCTTGAGCTGCGACAGCCTAAAAAATCTATGAAAAAAAAAAATCTGTTCAACATAACATATAGAAGAAGTTTCAAACCACAATTATACAGCAAGATTTTCAACCCAAACCTGACTAAAATAGAAGACCGCATGTAAATGTGTGTGAAATTGGTAAATGAAAGCTCTGGTGCATATGCAGAGACATGCTAAACCACAGTCTGGGCAATTTATAGCTCTAGATTATTGGTCTGTTCTACTCAGTGCGAGCTGGTGCAGGGAGCAGCAAAAGGGATGGTAGCACGCTAAGGCTTTGACCCTCCTTTCCTACTTCCTTCCTGGACAATTCTGATGATGAATATCAGATTTTAGCTCCAGTAGTTGCACATGAAGGCAATCTGCCTATTCATTTTCCACTGTAGCCTCCATTTTGCCATATTATTCTATTTTCTAAAATTACTGCATGTTTGATGGCAGCTCCACAGAAAATGTGCAGTACTGACACGTGCTGATTAAGCACACGTGATTTCCTGCTTCTACTGTAGCTCTCAGAGTTATTGCCAGTGCCAAGGCTTGTTGAACCATGAGATCCTGTGATCACTACTATCCATCTGCACCACTACCCATGAGGCAGGTAAGGTCACAGCAACCTACCAGGGAACAACAGGGGATGTGCGTGCAAACCAGCAGTGATAAAACCAGGGTGGGACCCCGAGTTACTCATTAGCAGCACAAGAGGCAGGCACAGGGAAAAAAACAGAGGAATGTATTTCATAGCACCGGTGAGAGCAGCAGATATCATTCGTGTTTCTCCATTTCAGAATGGCTCTTAAAATATTTTCATGTAAAGGAGGTAAAATTATTTTCTCACCACCTTTCCACGGTCTTGTCCTAAGTGCTCCAAGTGTAACAAAATCCCCGCAGGAATTGCCTTTCCCCTTCCCACAGCAGCACAAGCAGAACCTCCTACCCTCCTGCAACTGAACAGATATTTTTGTAACATGAGAGCCATATAAATGTTTTGTACAAGGGTAGGACTGCAGCTGTGGCCAAAAGGACAAGTCAGCTTCTCTTCTGCTTGCTCATAGTAAATAAACATGGCAAGTGGTCCAGCCCATGGAGAAAGGGAGGCTGATGAGGAATGTTTCCTAGAGCTCAGTGGTAAATGTCTGTTCACACCTGTGCCAGCCACAGGCAATGATGGTTCTCATATAATTACACAAAGGCTCCTTATTTTGTGATAATCAAGTGAGACATGAAGCAAGTAGTGCCACGAGCAAAACAACAAAATAAAAACTGCCATGCTGCCCACGAGCAATGGCTTGGTTTGCTTGAGTGCACGCTGCACAAACTTATCCGAGCAGACCTTGACCATTTGATTATTCCAGATCTTTTCTGTGTAAAAACACAGAAGAAGAGTTTTAAATAACTCCCTGGGCCATGCTAAGACAAACTGCGAGACAGTCCAGGCCCCACAGGAACATAAGACGGTCTTGCCTATAGAAATAGCCAATTAAAAGGTTTGGGTAATTTTTCTTTTTTAATTAAAGAAAAAAAATTTAGCGTGACACAGAAGACAGTATAATCCTGGGTTTCTTGTGAGAGGGTGGCAAGAGCTATAGCAATGATAAAAAGGCTGGAGGACTTTATTCTTATCACTGGAAACAAAAATAAAACTATCAAATAAATAAATGAAAAGGTCCAGAAACCTGCAAGGCCTGTGACATTAATATTAGAGTTGCTTGTTGTGATCCAAGCGCACGCAACAGATGAAGGCACCTTACCATACCCCAGAACATAAAAGTATAACGTGCACTGAGGTTTTCCTAATGGTAGGATAGCTTGAGGTGAGAAACTGATGATCTGAGACCCACAGATCTTCTTAGTCAGGCTAATTCTCCGGATTTTGCTCCTGTTCACCAGTTTGCTATAGATCAAACGGTGAGATGATTATTCACATTTGGAAATCACACAGATATTTCCAAAAAAAGGAAATTCAAATAATTGCAAATTCACAGTATTGCAAATTGCGAATTTGGAATAATTTGGAGAAGCTGTTTCCAAGCATCTCAAAGTCACTCTGAATTTTAATCATGTAGCCCAGTATACATCTGTCACATGTAAATGAAATATAGTCACTCTTAATTCTATTGTCTGTGTCTTATGGAAGTGTTCAGTCGTGCCACCTCTCTCTTTGGCACTGTACCTGATACATTTTCCTGATATGACAGTGAACCACTGAAAACTGCTCTGAGAATTGTTTTGTCAAACCGTTTGTCAATCATGATGATGGCTTTTCCCTTCCAAAGCCGAGGAAGATTTCAAAGTACACTTGGCATGTTTAGAAATTAAACTACAGGTGCTGAATATGGTAATTGTGGGACACACACACAAAAAATTTTAGCAATATCAACTTCAGCAATATTTATTAACAAGATATGTCCAATCCAGGAAGGAAATTAACTTTTATTTAAAAAAAACAATGGAAAGCTCCATAGAGTGCACAGCTTTCCTCAAGCAGAACTAAAATTTCTTTTTTTTTTCTCTTACATGAATCAATTCCTCCCTTATGTCTCTGCCATGTTTTCTCACCGAGTACACGATTTTGTAGAAGTTCAGAATAAGTATTTCTGTAATTCTTCCATTCACCATTCTACTACAGCTATTCAGCAAGAGACTGTTCACATTCTCGCCCTCTGACAGGTGCTCTGCTCCCCTCCAGCTGCACAGCAGTCGTTGTCACTCCTTATACCTTCACTCTGCTATAAGTCACAAGCTTATTGTCATTGGCTCTTTTGTTTGTTTCGGTTTTAAGAACTGATCACAATAAATATATTAAAAAATACATAAATATTAAATATTCAGAAAAAATAGGATATTCTCTTACAGGAGGGGAAAAAATTACTTATTTTGAACTACTGCTTGTCTTATTAAGATGTTTCTGAATACCTGCTACAGAGTATTTTCAATGAGCCCTTAACACTAAACAATCTGGCCTCTTCTTTCTCTGCTGTGTCTCTTTACTTGATTTGCCCTACAGCTTGGCACTAAAAATTAGGTACTGAGACTGGATTTTTCACAGTCTTTCTTATTACTTTCTGACTTTCTCATGAATACACAGATAAATTGAGATTAGCAGTAGTCTTTTGTTGAGCTCACCGGTAACTTTGAGGTGCTATTGGCAGTGCACTGATAGGCACTGTAGGAACTGTTGTCAAAAGGTGCATTTCTTATTCCATTTCCTTCTCAACGTAGTAAGGACTGACAGTGGAGAGAATTCACTTTGCTTACAAAATTGATTAGTTTGGAAACAATCACTTGTGTAATTAAGATAGGTCAGGCCAAGTTTCTTTATAAATAATTCATCAGGAAACTACTCTATAAAAAGCTAGAGAAATGTCACTCCAGGTGCACTCTTTTAAACTATTTCTGTATAAATCAATTAAGGTGTTTTATTTTGACACCCGGTGTCAGTATTTACAAAACTTGGATAGACAAGTCCATCCCTGCAGCATGCATTTGCAAATAACTTTACTCATTAATGTTTAATTAAGACAGAGGAAAACTGTCCTTGATATTTTGCTGCAATTAGTGCTCTCTATACCCCACTGACTTTCCATGATGAATTACTTTTCAAATGCAAAGTGAAGTGATTAAATAAAGCTGAAGATTCTCCAGCCATTGCACATTGCCCACCCTACACTTTTAAGTAGATACAAATTGTACTGCTCAGCTGCAGCTGATAACTATTTGGTAAAGCTGGTATAAAACACCACACTAACCATCTAAATGGAAAAAAAATATATATTTTTTTACATTCTTTCCAAACCTAAACTCTTAACTGTGGTTTCAAAGTCCTGAAAATCTGCTTGATATGGAAAAAATAAATGTCCAAATTCGAATCATATCCTGAAGGACTCAGCTTTTTTTTTTTTTTTTTTAATTTATATCAATATTCTTTCGCTTTTGTGCAACGGTAAACTAAGAGACAATATTCTTATTTTCCTGGTATAGCCACCATTAAAAATGCCTCAGCTGTTTGAAAAACTGCATTTTAGTTCCACTACGCTTTTTTTCATCAGAAATATTTTTCAGACTGAAATAGGGTAAAAGGCCAATAAAATGTTTCAGCAGTGATTTGTGCAATATTTTGCTCCAGATGCCCTGAAATACAGTCTTTTGAAAACAAATCCCTGCCCTGACTGGAGCCCTTGACAAGATACTAAAGTCCTAGGGCAAAAAAAAATACAGTGGCTAAAACCTTTTGCTTATGCACAGAACCTACACAGAAATTAAACCAACTTCCAAAACATTGGAATTTTAATGTAAAAATAATAAAATCTCTCTTTTTTTTTCCTGGCTCTAATTAAAATATAATAGTTTCTCTTATGACATTTTCGCTTTTCCTGTTCCAGACCTAGAGAAAGCTTAGAAATCTGGAGAAAAATAACACACAAAACTGGGGACAGAAGCGGCTGGAGGAAGAGACCTCTGCCTAAGGCCCAACGAAAGGAAAAGAATGACAGCGATAAAGGGATACAAGGGATTATTTCAGAAACTGGACTTCTTCTCTGACTGTGCCTTGGGATCAAAGTTGTTTCAGCAGAAAGAACATCTAAGCCAAAGCCTTAACCTGGAAGGTTTCCACGTAAGAGGATGGATTGCTCCATATGGGAGGCCCTGATGCCTTCCAAGGGGTATTGGGAATGATTCCTGGTAACCTCGCTGGCTGCAGAGGAGAATGCATACACTGTGTTGATTGCAGCGTGATTTAAATACACATAAACAAAACTCAAATATGGTGTTGATAAAGCTGAACCGTGTCAGCGAGCTGCTTAGTCAAGGCTGTTTCGTCGCTATTTTGTGGCCAGACTATACTGGAAATAAAGGACAGAGATAGTGATGATTTCATGTTCTGACAATTTCAAAAAGTGCTATAGAAATCATAGAGGGTAAGGATAGTTCTTCACATCGACTCACGGGTCACCCTTTGTTTATTTAGGCTATCAACCAACCCCTCTGATCTATGCCACAAACAAACCCACTGAACCCACACCAAAGGCCACCAGGGCCCATTTGTTGATTCCCAGCCTCTCTGGAACAGGCTGCCACTATCATACAAAAACGGAACTGTCTGTATTGTCTGTGGTAATGCTGAAATACAAGTTTTCCCTCCTGCAATAAGATAGAAAGGTTGCAATATTTAGGTTGGGAACTATGGATTTAAAGAGACCTGATTTAAAGAGCTGAATAAATTCTTTCATCTAGGATTTATTTGTGTGGTGAGAGCTTGCCTTGAGCAGGGAAGGTCAAAAGCAAACCTTTGATCTGTTTGGACTGTATCTGTATCCTGTCATAGGCTTAATTTGATGTAGGGACTGTCTTAGGCTTAGGGCCCCTTTATCATGCTGACTTAATAGGAATAAGCCAAATTCCTACACAGCCCACGTACAGGCAGCCTCCCACATTTGCCTCTCCCAGAAAAACATGCAGGATACATCTGTATGTAGCTGAAGCAGTAGAAGGAGGACAGGTCAAACTGATAGGAATTAAAAAATAATAAATAAATTTAAAATGCAGCAAACAATTGTTGGAGATACACTAGAAACCAAATTAACAGGAGTTATGAATAGTGATCTTGCCCAGTAAAGTAAGACTTGGCAAGGAACAGCTGATCCTATTTTGCACTTGAGGGTAGGATGCTTTTCCTCAAGTGCCCTCCTCAGTCAAAAGTGTACCACTAAAATGAAGTATGACTGAAGGCCTTTCCACTGAAATGAACCTTGCATTGCAGAACTCGGGACAGCTCTTACATAATACACCAAAATAAGCACTCAGACTTTCTTACATTCTTAAGTAGCCTTTTTTTTTTTCCTGAGTACACACTATAGCCTAAAGAAATTGATAGGCAGCCCTTATTTGCAGGAGAGATGGATGTCAGATGAATAAAACCCCTCATGTCTGTCTTTGTTCCCAAAGTAGCAACATGATTTAATAGCACAGAGAGTCAGTAAACCACATTTTTACTCACTGAGAGCTGAAAATTTCAGCTAATGTCACAGGGCTCTCTGTACTGACCTACCCCTTACCTCATGAGGAACCTATAACTAAAACCCTCTGTCCATTTACTTATTTCAGCAGCCCACAGTGCTCAGCACATTTTGGTATGAATCTATGAAGCAGAGGGATTACAAGGAAACTGTGAAACATTTATCTTAATTTTTGTGCAACTGCATAAGTGTACTTATGAAGTCATTCTGCAGTTACAGTAAAAACATTCCTAAATCTGCTGTGCAAGTGTGAGGACAGCATAAATACCTACATGTGCTACCTACAGCATTAAATAGGACTTTGCCACTACTGCTGCTCCCAGTAAAGGGGATCCTTTTCTCTCCTGCCCTACTGTATGCCAGCTCAGCAGCCTAACCACCTCTGCTTTTTGGCTGCCTGAACTTCAGGCCCTTTCACTAACTTTCTTCTATGACCAGTCTTAAAAGGAGAAAGCCAAGAAACTTTGCCAGGGTGGGACTTTTGAATTCCACATATAAATGAGAAGTATCTGTTCTTGCGTCTACTTCTAGTCTCTGCTTATTATCAATGAAAAGGCTGGTAAATATGATACAGGTAAATATGATAACGGTAAATTCTGGGGGGGAGATGCAAATTCAAAAATAATAGTTCTGCCATCTTCCAAATATTGAGTCATACAGAAATAACTTTCTGAAAGTGTCATTTCTCTGAAGAAATTAATTCATCCGTGTAATCTGTTTTAATTTCTCTGCCCCTCACCTGTCTCCTGTTCATCTGCTGTTTTGCCTCCCTTTCCAGAAGAGCAATTCTCATTCTTAGTAATTGCTGCTAATGATTCTCACCCCAGGGCACCCCAAAGCACACATATGGTCCTGATCCTCCACATCACCAGTTCTTAAACGAAGCCATTGGATCATTCAGGGGAGAAAGATAAAACCATGTCTGTGCTGACAAGTTCTTGGCTGTAGTTTTAGGCCCAACATAACCTGGAAAAGTTGAAATATAATAAAACCCTAGGGAAGTCTGTGTTTGGGGAAATCTGACAGACCTTTAGCTGCAGCAGCCCTTCTGGATGCCACTTATAATAACAATTCAAAGACCTTGAGCTATCAAGCAGGTTTACTGATGGAGAACTCTTATCAAAGTTCCTGCTGTTCGTTCTGACACATTCGCCACACATGGCTGCACATGGTTACACTCACATTCACTCAAGTATACAAGACATGTCTATTCCTAAGCCTCTAGGACTTGGCAATAGTAATGTTTTAATTGCAAAGATGCTGAAGAGTGACTAATACCTGCTGGTGAAAGTTTTCTCATAGTAATGGAGCCTTTTCTATGATCTGAAAAGCAAGCTCAAGTTATAGTATGTAGTTAAACAGTCTCTCCAACAACCCTGTACAGGATAAGGGGCTTGGCAGCCTAGAAATGCTTTTCCCCTCTGATGTAGGGCTTTGCACTTCTGGGATTTGTTTCCACCTGTATGTGCAGCCGAGTGGATGCTGAACTACTGATGAATCATATCAGGCAGCCCTTCAGGGGGGAGCTTGCATGGCTCCAAGCGGATGCAACTGCAGTTCTGCTGCAAACTCTGGGACAAGCTGAGTCAACGTACTTTCTCCAAACCTGTAATTATTAGCAAATGAGCAGCCACTTCAGTGCTACATCAGCATAAAATGCTGCCATTCTTGCTTGGTTGAATGTTTCATTCATTTTGAGCAACTGTGAAGGAAAATATCACATCTAGTATTGACACTGACTGTATTGACAGTGCTGTGCACCAAGTGACAGAGGAGAATAAGGACAAGCACTAGACACGCCATGCAGTCAGTGGGGATGCACTGCTCCAGAGAACAAGTCACAGCATCCCGAATCACATTTCTGCTTTGAACTGCCCATTAGAAAAGCATTTCTCCATTAGCTACATTTATTCACGATTTATGAAAATAATAATTTAAAGCAAAAAAAAAGTAATAATATGAGATCAGTCTTGAGAGTGATTTACAGACTCTTAAAAACACAAGCCTTGAGAGCTGTCTGCACAGTTCTTGAGGGCTCTCCCATGTCTCATGGGATGTCTTTCCCACGAGCAGCAGACACTTGGACACATCGCTTGGAAAGCATAGATATAACTGCAGCAAGAAAAACAAACAAACAAACAAACAAACAAAACCCCAAACAAACAAAAAACAAACAAATAAACCCCCCCCCCAAAAAATCCCTGAGAATTCCCCTGATTGGAATCAGAAACTAACATTTTCTGAGGCTTTCTACAAATAATTCTATACCCAAAGTATTGGCTAATATAGCATGGATGTCTTTATAGTTTTGACTAGAAATCCACTCAGGCAAGGATTGCAGGCATTTTCTACCTCCTTATGTATTAAAACAAACATATTTACCATTTTGTTCTGACCTCATGAAACTAGGTTTTTATGTAAACTGAGTATCTCCAGCACAAGACAATGGGCACTAAGCTGGGATATTGTGAACCAAGGTCCACGTTCGATGTTCAGCTCAGACATTCAGCTCTACACAGGCTCTCCAGCATGTTCCAGGTGATTAAATAAAAAATTTAATAATAGCCTGCTGTTTGTATCAACCTCTTTATGGACACTTTTAGAAAACAATCTCATCAGGAACACAGATACTGAATAACTGTTGTCTGGATAAAACAAAATTATTATCACCAGAGAGCAAACCATATTAGAAAAGTCAGGATAAATATTGGCTGTGAACTTCAGAGAAGTACATTCTGTTTATTTCCTATAAGTAGGCAGAATTCTCTCTAATAATTCAAAACAAATAGCTACTTATCTAAGTATGAGTTTTGTTTAAAATCAACTATTGCTCCTTTGAATTGTTCAAACACCTTTCATTGAATGCACATTTCAAACCATTTATCCTTAAAAGTGCTAAATCACAAAGAATTTATAGGACCTAACACAGCTGAAGAATACAAGTGGAACTATTTTGTTCGAGTCACATTGCCACCAAACAGCAAACAGCTGTAGAGATGGCAAAACGAAACATAAATTTGCATCAAGTGACAACACAGTTCAAATTCTCATTGTATGGCTGGTGAACCAGGAAATATCCAAGTGCCCTGCCCAGTTTATCTGCAGTTTGTGCTGGGACTGCACACCGAGTTGGTATTTCCTGAGTTCTATATACTTAAATGAAAGACCTCTTATTTTTGAAGCAGCACATCTTGGAAATTTAAGTCTCTCCTCTTACGTATTTTACTTTTCCTGTACTCAAGTTATTTTTAGGTTTTTTTCCCCCTGTTTTTGTTATGATGAGAAGCAACACCTCAAAGAAAGTGAAGTCTATTCAATAAGATCCTGATGCCTATGACATTTTTGACAAGTTGATTTTTTGAACACTCTGAATGAAGGACTTGTTTTGGCTGGTATTTATTTTTAAGTTTTCTATTAATAGACTGTCTTCCATCTCATTTGTCTTTCAAGATTCTGTGTGTTTGTGGCTTTTTAATGTCTTTCACTGTCAGAAATGCTTTGACTGACACACAGCCACTGTCTAAAAAACAACAGAATTCTGTCTCAAGGTGTCATGCTTTTCTTCTCACAGAAAATCCACCCAGGGATGTGATCAGCAGTTCTTATTTATAGGAGAGTTTTTTGGCACTCATTATTAAAAATTGTATGCATATTTTATGGAGATTTTCCTCTTTGTTCCATTTTGTAACTCCAAGCTGAAACAGGCTGAACTGCTTCAGAAATAAAGTGAACATGAAGGAAATCCTTTCAAATCTATTCAGTACATTCAAATCCATTAGACAGAACAGCTCTCACTTGAAAAAACAATTTAAAATTAAAAAGAACTACTCAGAGAAATACATTGAAACATTAAGCATCACGACTTCCCCTTTGCAACTCTTATCAAGAGCCCAGCCTACATTTCTCTTAGTAGGAGATATATTTTATTATTTGTGATGTTATGTATCAACTATCTTTTAATTATGTTTTTGATCATAAGTATTAGGAAGGCTTTCTTCCTGAATGCTAGGAAATTTAAGAAACAACAACAAAAAAACCAAAGCACAAACATTTTCTTCAGAAAATTCCTGGGTTTTGCATTGTAAAGTGAAATCCTTGAACAAATGGTTTTAGGGCACTCTGATGTAACTGCTGTGTAGTTCTGCACTGACTTCCTTCTGCCTGAGGGTCTCGTGTCATTAGCCTGAGCTCCTCTTTCCCTTTACTAAGAGCTACCACTCAGCTCCTTCCTGCCTTTTTAACTGTGCAGCCTTTCTGCAGCTCCCAGGATCTGCTCCAGGCTAATACCCTCAGATAACCGCAGCAGCAAAACAGCTCCAATGGGCACCCTTAAAAGTTTTCTTTCACCTCTCAGTAAGTCATAACCAGTTACTGGTGTTGCTCGTTAAAAGTACAAGGAATATCTCCTCATTATGGCTGCAGCTTATCTAACATCGAATAGGTTAAAGGGAACTTTGCAAGAGCTCACACTGGATTTTAATTGAAATAATAAAATTACTCTCGTTAATGGAAACAAACACAACCTTTGACTTTCCCATTTGAATTGATTCTTAGTCTATTACTTGAAGAGAAAAATATTTACATAAATATTTTAACACAGAACTGTCAATTCCATATGTCATGTCCATAGTTATTCTTTGAAGGTATTATAACCCTTAAATGGCTTCCTACTGAGTCACTGCATGGCTTGTTGCCATTAGTCAGTTTAACATCTCAGCACTGCACAGGAGTGAAATAGTGAGTACCTTCTTCCTTTTATACTTCAAGTTGATTTATTGAGTAAACATATCCATAATGTTTATTTGACATTGTGAGTAGTCACAATTATCACTACTCTGCAGCTCAAAATAATTGTCAGCAATGAATAACAGCTGAGATCTATTGCATTCTCATCCCGAGGGTCTGTCAGAGACATTGTGTTCAGTCACAAACATTGTTTAATTTGGTAGGTACTCGCTATTTAAAGCAGATAAAAAATGGCAAGTGCATTTAAGAATGCTGCGGACTCTTAATTTTGAGCCATTTGTCACGTATTTGCACAGCTACCCCCTTGCAATCCTCCTGTCAAGCCCACAAAGAACCTGCAGTGCAGAACAGACCTGAATGTCTCAGTTACCTACACGCTGTGAGTGAAACAGCACACCACAGCCTGCAAACCTAATTCCCATCTTATCCATGCATTTCCTGGGACAAGGCGTGGGGAACCATTCTGCACAACAGGGGCCAGGCACACTCTCCTCTTTACAAGGCTAATAATGTTGAAAGTGAGAAGCAGAACCTTGAACCTGTATTTTCCGAGGTGGGGTCTGATCCAGCTTTTAGACAGCATTTAAAGAAAACCATCTCCATTTGCAGCAGAGAGATCCCTCTCCCCAGCATCCTTCAGGTTCCCCAGACTTCTGAATTAGGTGCTAATCAACTCCATTTCCCAGCAGTTCAACTGTTTTGAAGCAGACTGCTTAAGCAGGAGAAAACCACCCCTTTAGGCAAGATATTGGTGGATATGGGCTGTTTGTTTGGGTTTTTTATTTTATCCAAAATCATTGGACAGTAGCCACTGTCTTTGAAGAGGGGATGTCTCTCTCATTCCACATTTCCTAGGAGATGTCACAGCTGTGACAAGGAGGAGTTTATAATGCCACAGTTCGGTGCCTTCATAATTTATTCTCTCTGATTTTATGCTCTTTTAGTCTCCTGCTCAACCATCCACTAACAAGCAGTGATATTAGCCAATAAATCAAAGACATCTGCTTGTCACCGCCAGATGCTTGGTCACATTGCAGCTGATTATGAGACATACAAAAGGACAATTTCACGTAGAGAGCTCTGTGGAGGTGTTCCACTGATATTCTGTTTGATAGGAGACCAGCGTGAGGTGAATGTAGTATAACTCAGTAACTTTTATGCCTCCCAGCAATGGAAAAGTAAGCTGAAATAAAACTGGGAAGTAAATTAGGACCTCACCTTTATGACTATGTCATTTATGATCCTGCATGTATTCTTCCAGTATGCAGGCACAAGTGAGCATAAAAATAAATGTTTTAATTTGCTCATCTTGCATTGTGCTGGGCACAGAAAAAGCAGCTACTTTAATTTTCTCAAAGGGCAGAAGAGTTGCTTAATATCAATTGTTACAAAGCACATCAATTTTTCATGTGGCTGTCTTGTAAAAAAAACAGTCCATTAGCCTTATCAGTCATATGTACAACTAACATGCCCAGTGCAAAGACACTCTGATCTCTCTTTTTCTCTCTAATTTATTATAACAAACGCCATTAATGATGAGACCCCTGTCAACCCACGACACCCAGCGACTATTCTGCAGAATGGAGAAGGAGAGAAAAACTCTTTTGCAGCAACGCTGCTCTGGCTTTCTTCTCAAACTTAAACTTTATACTCCAATACTACACCATAACAGTAACTGACAAAATATTATGGATTATTCCAATGTGCTATAAATAAAATCCACGGGAAAACCAGACCATTTTCCAAGTAAAACCTGAGTATTTCTGTATAGATGGAAACGGATTTAAAACAAAGCACAGCATTTGCTGATTGTTCTCTGAAGAGGAACTCTTCTCCAAACTCTACGAGGCTGCATGGCTTGAAATTCCTGGGTCACCAGCTGAAAGGAAATTCAACCAGGTTTTCTATATGTCACCATGCTTCTTTTCAGTAGTTTAATCTCCATAAAATTTAGCCTTCGTCAGTTACCTGTCTTTTCCACAGGCATCTTTGACACACACAGTGTGAATGTTACCAGGGTGTCACCATACCAGCACTTTTTACTCACTCATTCTTACATTTTAAAACATCAGTAGCTTTAAAAAAGGACACGTGTGAGCACTGATCGGACAGGTTCAGCTCTACAATCCTCTCTTGTATTCTGGTTTAATTTCTGCTGCTGCAAATCCCAGATTTGAATGCCTGAGAATTTCTCTTACTGAACATGGGTTTAGCCTCAAGCCGTCCCAGTTCTAAGCAGTGCAGTCACAAGGACAATGACATCTAGGAGAGAATTTGTCCTGTGATGTTAACACAAGCCCAACCAGCAGCTGGCATTCAGTTAATTGGTATATTAACCACTACACCCTTCAGTGACCAGAGAATGTAAGCATATGAAAGAAGTGGTATTAATATCTTTTTTCCCCATAGTCTAATGAATCATGTTTTAACCACAGCTCCAGCCAGAAGCATTTCATAGTGAAATGACAGCCTTATCAGTAGCACACCATGAATTCTCACTACAGCAACACCAGACAAAAAAAGTCCATTTGATTTCCTGGAAGGAAGTGATTGACATGTACCTTTTGTTTTAAGAAGCACTTACCTATGGCAGTTTTCCTCCTATCTCATTGCAGATTTACATGTCAAGCCAAATGATCTGCAGGAAGAGAAGAGCAAAATTATGCACAGGCATAATATCAGGAAGAAAAAGCACTAGTGAGCTTGACAGTTTTATAGAAAGTAAAGCAGATAATACAGAAAACTGCCAGAGACCACCTCTAGGTTTGATAAATCATCTGGTACAGTCCCCAAATGTGAAATCTGAGCTACACTGCCCTGCTTTAAATGGCTGAAGTCTTACAGAACTCACCATTAACAATGAGTCTCAAATCTTATTTTTGCATCTAGATGTTCAAAAATATTTGAGGAATCTTAGAGAAGCATCTGGGAATTACGCTCTGTGTCCTATTAGGATCACACTGTACAGAGCACATAAAACAATAAGCCTCTATTAAAACTCTATGACTTTCATTACAGAACATGAGAAGCAGACCTCCCATCAGGTATCCCCCAAATGCAGTTCACCTGGCACATTCCCTTTCAAAACTGAAAATACTCTTTTCTACTATTAAATACTGAAGTTGAAGCCTCCAAATTACCCTTGGATTTCCAAATATACCCTTTGGAATATACACATAGAGATACTTACATGGAAAATTGCAGCTAACAGTTGTTTGCTGATTGGTCCAACATCTACACTGCTTTCTGAGAACTGTTATCTGTCCCTACAACTATCATAGACAAGCACCTCACTTGCACTAAATTCTGTAATTTAAAACATGACCACATCCACCATTCTTTTTCTCGAAAATGGTTGTCAGAGAAATGTTCAGGAAAACATTCAGAGTATAAAGCTCAGTCCATAATCTAATATATGGTTCAAAAGAATGAGTTAGTTTTAATGTGATTGATCAGTTTTGATGCTTTAACAGTCACAAAGCAAAAAACTGTGGAAGTAGTGTGTATATAACAGTGATTAAAGTTGGCAAGATGGAAACAAGTGTAAAAGAAAGCACTAACACACAGCACAAGTGCAATAAATATTAAATAGATATAAAAAATGGTGGTCTTAAGAATGAAAGGATTAGACACAGAATGGGCTTAAGTATCTGTCAAGCCGTTATGAAAAATGAGAACTTTTATCGAATGTCTTGTTCCTAAAGCCCAAGACGTACCCTGCATATGAACCACTGGGGGAATTACGCTCTTATGAACCTTGAACTTTTGGGTAAGGTGGGGCTGGACATCAATTCGTCCTTCTACAAACAGTCACAAACTGTGGAGCGTGGTTCCCTGCCATGCCCACAAGAAGCCGTAACTGGGGCTGTCCTGGATTGAAACCTACTCCTGGTTTTACTAACGAGTAACTCAGGGCAGTGCATTCGCTGGGGGACGCAAACCAGAGATACTCCTGGAATGCGTGGGTTCATTAATGGCTTTCCAAATTACATGAAGACATTAAACATTGGTTTTCATGAGAATGAAAAAAAAAAATATTCATAGAATATTTTGTGCAACTCCTCTCACTTTTTCTTGAATCACCCTCGTTTTCTGAAGATATGCCTTTCAGAATTAACAACTGATGTACAAGTTAATTACAAAATGTTTATAAAAAACTTGGCTTTCTTCCTCTCAGTATGTCTGACAGCTCCATCAGTAATTTGAGCACAGTCTTCCCAAAATAATTATTTTCTACCCATTTTCAGCATTTTTTTAAAAGTACTAGTAGCCTCCTTTGAGTAAAGAAACATAAATTATTTTATTTTTATTCTTGTTTGCTGAAATTAAGAGCCTTTTCATAAAGATAAAAGGGCCTTTTGAAAGGTCTAGTTCTCCACATAAAAACTCTAAATATGCTTGCTCATTAGGTACTTGAATAGCTTCCGTGAACTCCATGGGACAGCAGATATCTTTAAAGTCAATCTTTAAAAATGTATGAGTCATTCAGTGAAAAGGACCAACATTAAACGAGAACTGTGATAAAGGTCTCTTTTTGTCACCATGGTCTGAGATTTCCATTGCTATGCTGGGTTAAAGAAAATTTGGGGTTTTTTATAGGAGCTGAAGTATGCTTCAAAGAATCTGTTTTAGCTTTTACAGCAAATTCTGATGTCATTTGTAAGCAAAGCACTTGGAAGTGTATATGGTCTATTAAGGTAATAGTAGAATTCGGAGCGGGTTGTTTTAATTAGGCCTGATATCCTGAACATTAGTCTTTAGGAAGGCAACCACTTGTGCAGATCTCAACTGATCTGTTTATGTTTGAGTTTAAGCATTTGGCCAAAGAGTCTGCAGCAGCAGGATCTGCAAAGGCTGAAGAATTAACCTAAAAGACAACTTTAAAAGAATGAATTCATCATGAACGTGTTGCCCTGCTGCATGGTGGGTGACTGCCAATAATTAGAGACAAAAGATGGGAGTCTGTGACTTTAAAACAGAGACCAAATATGGTTATTGTTAAATAAATCAGAGGAGTCAGGTGATTTAATGGCTTTTTAATGATCCTAGTGTTTTCAATTTTAATAAGTCCTTTTACATCATCTTTAATCATACGAGACTGAAAAAATGTCTGCATTAGTTTGGTTTTCTGTTCAGTCCCCCACAAGCCGTTATGCAGGGTTGGCTAACAGGAGTCAGCTTTCGTAAGAGGAAGCCTAGGCAATAACTGCTAACTTTATTTGGGGAAATGATACATTAGCTAACAGTATAGTTTGTTTTTTGTTTGTTTTTTTTTAAATCAAAGGAACCATTTTACTGAAGTGCAAGAATTCACTGCTGTATAGTCATCACTACTGTGAAATTGAATTAAATCTTTTCAGTATTATGTACATTTAATGAAAGCTACTTTATTAAAAGTGAATATGAGTTGTTGCATCTCTTAAAATTCACACGTAAAATAATTTCATGTCAGACAAGAATCTTTCAAAGCAGACAATCTACAGTAGTTCAGCAGGATCTCTCTCTTCTCTGCAGCTTTAGTAGTTGGCTCAAAGCCTGATTTTCCCTCCAGGGAAGTGCTGCTATGGCAGAGAGTGGAGTGCAACCACTGAGCTGGGGATACATAGGGGCAGAAAGCAGGGAAGAGGAGCCAACCCCAAACTGCCCAAGCAGTTTATTTTACCACGTGCTCACGCAGAGGCTGTTGGATTTAGTGGTGGCAGCTGAAGGCACAAGTGCTCTCCCCCTCAGTTACCCCACAGCAGCCGAGCCCACGCTCCTTCTGCCGGCCATCCCACAAGGGTGGCTCTCCAAGGCTCAGCAGGAGCTAATTGTTGGAAAATATTTTTAAATTCCTAATTGTATTAAATTTTCCATTATTTCCTATATCTTTTCCCTGAGGCAAAAAGGAATTTCAATCCCAGAGAAACTTAATTTCTGGTCTCCAGTAAAGGAAACTCACAGTTATAGTTGAGTCAAAGCAGTAACAATATAAACTATTTCTTCCAAAAGCTCTATTCTGAATCTCTCATGTATTGAATTCTCACTTAAGGCAAGAGTATGTTTCAGTTAGGGTAATAGCACCAAATCAAAATATTATTGGGCTTCCAATTAAAACACTACAGATATAATTGTCCACTATTGGTAGTAGTAGTATTGGTTGATTTGGACCTTCTTCACTAGACACGTAATAAAAATCAGACCTAAACCAAGTCCAAGTCACAATAGTAAGGAGCAAGCATGCAGTGGGCGAAAAAAGACCTATTTCGCTGCATACTGCGAGGTATTTCCAGGTCCCAAAGTAACCTGTAAAACCATTACAAAGTTACATTGGCCCCAGTATTTTCTTTCTAGAAGAAACAAAGAGCAGAGCGAGAGAGTTGATACAAGAATAGCTGTCCTAACCTCCTAGCTATGGTTACCTATCAGAGTAGGAAGTGAATATCTATAATGCCAAAACAAATTTGAGGATGCAAATATTAGGCTCACTTCTTTTCTTTCTGTTGACTTCTGGGTTTGGAGATTTTAATATTTATGATTTCAGACTTTTCCAGCCATGCTGGCACAGATCTCAAGTGTTCTGTTACTCAGGCCAAGGACTTTGGTTACATGGCCTCAAGTATTGTGAATTGTACAACAAAATAATGAATGAAACCTTTTGAGGGTTTTGTTATTGTTAGTAGTGGCAGAATTCTCAATCACTCCATGGATGCTCTTCTGTTAAGGAAATAATCGAGACATTTTTGTATAGTACATTGGCATGGAGTTTCATTCGCTATGTATCATTCTCCTTATATGTGCATATTATATTTTTAAAAAGCTGGAAAAGCGTTTAGGTTGCTTCTACCTTGTATTCACTTACCAAAGCACTATCAACAGCAGTCAAAAAGTTAACTAATACAGGAAATATTACGAAAAACATTTAAGCCAATTAACTTTTGCATATATACTTGGATACCTCAGAATTGATGTGTTTCTCTTCGGAGAATGTTCATCAGTATCACAAAAAATACACATTCATCCAGCCATTAAAATTTCAAGTACAGAATATTAAATTCAGAATTCATTGCCTCTGAAATATAATACACCTAAAAAATGCACTTCCAACTACACTTTGACCCCCACAACCAATTTTGGTGCAGTAATCAAAGCCTAATTTATTAGTAGCAGGAAATAAGTAATAACAGCTCTGTATTAGAGCTATCAGTATCCCAGTGAAAAACCCTAGGTTTAGCTATGGAGAAAGCAGTCTGAAAGCTGCCAGCCGAAGGGATCAGTGAACATGAACTGACAGTCCCTATCAGCCTGGCTGGAAGGAAAGGGGGCCCACAGATGCAAAGGACAGTCCTCAAATGTGTGGAACAGCCACAGGAAGGACTGTGGGAAGAAAATCAATCAGACAGACTTATGGGAATCCTGGGCTTAGCAGAATTACCGAAGAGGCAGGATGAGGAAAATACAGCAGGGAGGTTTTTTTCAGTGAGAATGGAGCAGAACATATCTTATCCTGAGCAAAAAGGGCTGGGCTGCGTGGAGCATCGGGATGAGAGCAGCCCTCCCTGGGTGCTGCCAGTGCAGACCTGCAGAGCTCTCCCAGCACAGACCCTCGGACACAGCAGAGCCCTCTGCACAGTGCAGCTGCTGCCAGCCCTGTCCTCTTCACCTGGGCCACCACACACACTTAAATCAAAACCAATTCTCCTACTTTATTAAAATCCTTGAGGTGAGATGGTTTGGCCTCCAATCAGTTTTTGGTTGAGAAGACACATCAAACATTTAATTGTGGATTTAGAACTGCTCATGAAATTACATTAAAAATTGGAGATAACAACTGACTTCAGGGGCTGAGACAATGCATTTTAATAGTTATGATTTTATTCCACTAATTGTCTTGATAAGTAATTGACTTCAATTTTTGAATTTATCCATTTCAAGAGTTACTTTTACAAAGAATCTAAACATGTGAAACTTCTTTTGTGACTTGTTGAACTTTAAACAGCTAATAGGAAGAAAAAAGGAAGATCAAAACAAAACCAAACAAGAAAACCAGCTGATACCCCACAAACACTGAACCCTCCAGCATGGCCTTACAAAATAGTTTACACCTTTTACAAGCCAATGTATTTCACATAAAATACAGTGTAATTATAAAGAAAAATATTTTTATCTATATTGTCAGTTCCTTGAAAAATCATGAGATTTTAGCTAGCATTATTGTTAGCTTTTACAAACAGAAATCTCTGGAACCTATACACTCTTTTAATATATCTTATATGTTATCCCAGATATGTCATTCGATCGTGAAAATCAGAAAGCATCATTTTCAGAGTTCTATATTCACCCAAATATCTTAAGTGATTTGATGATATTCACCAAAATCTTTAGACACATGTGGTATTATTCAAGTATTACATACACCTTCTTTCTTTTTTGCAAGAAGGAAATGCAAATTTTGTGTTCCTAAGATATAACTGTAGCTATTCTCATTCATCTAAGCGCTATCTCAGCTTTTGAAACCACAGCCAAATTAAAATAGACAATTTTCTGTCTGCTTTTGATATAGTAATATCTCATTTTTGAGAATATAGAAAGTATAGGAAGCTAAAAGCTTATTTATGTGACTTAATTTTGAATATTTGAACACACTCTAAATCTCTGAAAGAAGGTAATAAACGCATTCTGGACAAATACCTCAATAAATGAAACTGCAGTGAAGAAACAGGTTCACGTTAAAGGAAGAAGGGTCATAAAACACAGAACTGAGAAACTAATGCAGTCACGGACAGCTCTGCAAGGGAGTTTCTCTAAGGTACTGAAAAGGTGCAGGCTTGTTTTAGCTCTAATTTCCAAATGCATCATCATCTTTTTTACAACTTCATGAAATCTCAAATCAGCTTTCTTCTTGAAACTGTTTTCTACCAAGACAAATAATGACAGGCAAAAAGAAAAACCTAAGGGTGAGTGGTACTTTGATTTAATGTATAATTACACAGATCTGCTCAAAGTAGGCATCAGCAGATGTAATGGCAGCATCAAATGTAAAGAGTCAGGTAATGCTCTCATTGAACTATTGAACCCAGTTCAGTTGTGTACCCAGACACATTAGCACTTTTCTTACAGTGGTTTCTTCCCTATTTGCATGTCATTACAGTGTTTAGTTCCATATTCTGCTTCAACATTTATTACTTTATTTACCAAATTTCTTTAACCCAAACTACTTGGTTAAGTGCCACAAGTGGAACTATTTTGCAGACACATACTGCAGGATCTATACCGGAAAAAAATACATAATCATGTCATTCCCAGAGATTTAACACACCAAATTAGTTTAGTAAACAGTCTCACTTAGGAGTCCAAAATTTGCATTCTGTATTTACTAGCATTGACTTAAAATACGTTGTTCTGCAAGAAATCCTGGCTGTAAGCTCCTTCAGATGAAGTATTCCTGAAAAGGAATCCCAAATGGATACCAAAACAAATTCCATTTTATTTCATTATTCATTTGTACCTAACATTGACACAGTAAGCACAGGAGTAAGCTTGAAAGGAGGTGGGCACATGTGTTTAGCAGGCACGGAAGTGAGCTTGCCATTCCAGATGGGAGGATGTGGGGATCGTTTCATGTATTCTTACAGGTGGGGTCTAAATAGCTTTAAGTGTCTAAATATCTGTGAATAACTAAAAGGAAAACAGTTAAATACAAACACAACTGTTCTCACAAGGACATTCGTGTGTGCAGCTTTAGTTTCCTACAGCAGGGGAGAAACCAGGCAGTTACAGGTGCTTCAGATTTTCCAGTATCCCATTTCAGCACCATGCCATTGCAATACCATTGACCTCGTCCCTGCACACAGAAAGATAAAACAAGTCCTTAAAATGATTTTACTAATGGACCAAGATCTCAAAATCTGTGAAATACAATCACCTCATCAATCATTCACAATCATTATTTTTTATATCTTCTATAAAAGGAAATTAAAGAGTAGATTACCAAACTCTATATCCATCCCTCCCCTTTTCTGCCTATTACAGCATTAACAGGCCCTGACAAATGGCACACCAGCATCTCCTGAACCAGTGACACAAGTGCAGTGATAAGCCACATAAAATATTCATAACTGGAACTTTAGATGTAGGCAGATGCCCCACAAGAGCATACAAGCTTTGTCAGGAATCATTGAGAGATTGAAAGCATACTTAAAGGATTTATTAAAGCAATCAGAAGCCTCTGCTCAGTCACCATGATTGCAAGGAGTTTATGGCCATGTATTTAATCTCCCTGCTCTGTAACAGATAAGTTATGCTTTCTTGTGATTTGTGCACAAAGAGTTTTTTCACTCTTTTCTAGCACTATAAAGATCAGAAAGTACCATTTCTGCCTTGCTAAGTGAAGCATTAATAGGAATGCCAGTAGCAAGATGGAACATGTAATAAATATGAAGGTTTAACATTATAAAGATTTATATTACACTGAATATAGTCCTAGATTATGAGATAACATTATTACCTTTTGTTATATGAAGTTATAAGAAAAAAAATCATTGGATGACAGGGATTTCTTTTTTCCAGCATTATATTCAGGGACACCAGAGTTCAACAAAAATAGTGGTGTGAATGTAGCAATGTTAAACAGTTGTCTTAATAGCAATTAACCAAACAGAACACCAGAAGTTGCTAACACACATCAGTTCACCTTTTACAGAGAAGTGTGTTAAAAAAGATTTTTTTAGTTCATAAAAAATAAGCTTGTTACTAAGGTCAGCTAGCAGGAAAACTTACTGAAGGGAGAAAAAAAGCAACTGCTAACTGAAACAAAAGAATAGAAGCAGGCAACTGTACCAAAACTTGGCTGCATACATATACAGAGAGCTTACACTTATGTATATAAACCCTTGCATTATCTCTACAAGATGGTTGCTATATTCTTATTTGACACTGGCCATTATAAGCACTGGAGAGCTGAGCTTGTTAACATAACTAAAAAATGGAAGAATATAATTTTTTCTCTCATTTTGACTTACTGCCTACAGCTTCTTGTAGTTTGCATTGACCTTTCCTTAAGGAAGCCTTAGAAACATCAGCTGCGCTCTGGAGCCATTCAAAATATTTCACATGCAGAACAGAGCTGACAGACCTTGGCTTCCCCGCTGAGTTTGCAAGAACTATTGAAAAACTCTTCCTTATTTTCAATCATTTTTCTCTTCAACAAAATCAGAGTGCACATAAGCAGCTTTAAAGAGTTTTATGACAGAGGACAAAAAAAGCTTTGCTTCATCTTAGAGATGAAACTACACGGAATGCAGGATTTGTTACAAGAACTATACCGTTATCATCTTACATTTCTTTTTTTCTTAATCTGGCAGAGGCTCTGCTTCCCATTGTCAGTGGATGTCATTAACAAAAATTTCCTTCATTTTTGTCTAGAAATGTGCATATGAGTCTTGCACGCTTAGCATAAAAGAAGGGCCCTCCTCAGCTGTGGAAGGACTCTTCAGTAGATACTCAAAAATACTGATGTTTTTATCGACTGTTTTTGCCCAGAACAAGGGCACAAAAAATAAACTTAAATGCTTAGACATAGTCTGGGGACTTCTCCTTCATCTCACACTCTTCATCCCAATTTAATTTTAATCTAATCAGATCACATGAGCTGCCCATAGTGCATTTAGCATTTGTCTTTGTGGTGGTTTGACAGCTTTTAAAATGATTTTTTCCCTGCAAGGAGCTTGAAAACTTCCTTCCAACTTGGCGGAGCCAATTGGCTGGCTGGGTTTGGGTGTCGATGCCCTGTTGGACCCCTGGGAAAAGTGGGACCGCCCTCTGTGCATACAATATTTAAAGAATTTGGACGTTTAAAACGTTCATTTTTTGCTTCCAGCTTCTGGACAGGTAACTGGGAAGACCGGCGCGCGGGCCCGCCGGGCCGGTCCCTGTCCCAGCCATGGGCCAGTGGGGCCGGGCCGCGCCCCACTCTGCCGCAGCGCTGGCCTGGCCGGGCCCCACGGCGTGGCACGGCCCCTGAGATCCTGGCGCAGCCTCAGCACGGCGCGGCCCCTGAGATCCTGGCGCAGCCCCGGCGCGGTGCACAGAGCAGGACCCCCTCCCCTCCTGCACCGCGAGCAGCTCCGGCCGCCACCCCAGCCCGAGATCAGATGACCATCCACAGGGCCCGGGCAAGATTAACTCTTTCAGTGCACAGATGAAACCGACAGACACCGATTCTTGAGTCAGACAAAAGGGTGAAGACACGTAAGGGAAACAACATGGAGACACCAAGGTCAGTGAAGCAGGAGGAGCTAAACACAGATGGGAGGAGAGTGAGGAGATGCTCTAGCTCTGGGGCTGAAATTCTCTTGTGAGGCTATGGCGAAGATAAATGATTGATCCATCAGACTGTTTCCTGCAACTCATGACATGCACGGGGGGATGGAGCGTTCTAACAGAAGCCATGGGCAAAAGGTATTTGTTTTGAAGCAAGCAGATGTTGAGGTGGCTGTGATTAAATGAGAACTTGAACTGAGAGAGATCTGTGCCCCAGGGAGATGAGACAGAAGAGAACTTTGCCCACTCAGAAACAGAAGATTTCTGTTCCTAGAGATGAAGATGACTCCAGAGATAGATGAAGAAAACCTTTGTTTTACATTAGAACAGCTCATTCTTAAAACTGTACCCCATAAGCTGACATGGCCCACGAAAGCAGCTGTGGGAAGGCTGCAAGGCATGGGAAAGACTTTCACAGAATGATCAGATGCTTTTGATCCCGGGCGGCTGATCCGCTGTGACATTAGAATCACGAGAGAACTGTTTCTTGTGGAGAAGTCTCCATGGCTTGGCAGCAGAGACTCCTCTCCCTAAGTGAATTGAAGAAAGATTATTTACAGGTGGTAAACTGACTGAAAATACCAAGTTTAGTCTCTTTACGTTGTCAGTGGGAAGGCAAAGAGAAGTTGGGGGGAGGAGAAGTGGTCCGGAAGTTTATTCTGATTTTTTTTTTTTTCCTTTTAGTTCTGTTAATAAAGCTTTCTTTATATTCCTTAAAGTTTCAGCCTGCTTTGCTTCTCCTAATCCTTATCTCACAGAGGGAAATGAGTAAATAATTCTAGTGAGGGCACTGGTACTAGTCCAGAGCTCCAAACCATTACACTTAATTTGGTGCAGTGACTCGGATTTCGAACTCAAACCACTACACTCTTTCACTCCCACTCTTTGCTATACCTTTGTTATAACTCAAAGGAAGAAAGGTCTGGTGGCCTAATCAAAGGAAGGTGTCACATACTTTCTGAATTGGGCACTTATCCAAATTGAGTTCTTATATAGAAGCTATGAAGGTTTTACATTAGGTATAAACACTTCCATATAGGGTAATTCTAAATATTTTACTACAAATACTCTATACCAGCTCTAAGTGTAGTAACAAGACTGAAATTTCCCCAGGTATTTAACATCATAAGAAGATCAAAGCAACTCTTCTAAAAAACTTAGAGAACATAACCATTACCTTTGTTCTACTGCACTTACATTCATACTTCTTTATTCACACTAAAACTCAGACTGCTAAAATATTTTGCAATGTAGCGAGTTTTTTTTCCCCGACAAACCATTAGAAATAAGAACTCAATACGACCTCTTTCTTTCTCTGCTGACCCCAAGACTTTACAGCGTGTTCAATACATGTTATGTACATGAGTGTGACATGCATAACCATTTCCTAGTCAGAAACAAAACCATCTCTCTCCTGCCCTCTTCTCTTCTAGAGCGGAAAAGTGTCTAAGAAATTCCAAGATTTTAGCAATCAAAACAGCATTAATTTACATTCTGCTCCAACAGAAACAGAAGGCACAGAGGAAAATGAAGACATGAAATGGTGGTTTAGGAAAGCTTACAGTTTTGTTACTGCTATACAAATATTCCTGGGTCCTAATCATGCAGTGCAGATCTGTTGTTATAGTTTGTCTGGAACTCAAAACACATAATTTTGTTCTAAACTTTCAAACTGAATAAAACAAATGCAAAGAGCAAGTCAGACACAGTCCAAGAATTTCACAGCTTTCTCCTCAAAGTAAAAATTAACCATGATTTGCAAAATTTGTTGTGCATGAAAACATATGTAGCTGCTCTTCAGAGTTCTTGCACTAACAAAATCCACTTTCACCTACCAATCTTTTAACAACAGATATACAAGTGAAACCTCAGTCAGTTTTAGCCAATGTCTAATGAATCCATAACTGTCCGTCACCCAGTGAACTTAGAAACTTTGTAAAGAAGATTTAGGGGTTAAACTGTCTTAGAGAATATTTTACAGGTTCAGAAAAACCTCAGCCTCTTTTATGTTTTAACTGTAGCCCACATTAAAAGGTTTTCTTTCAAATCAGAACTCCATATCTAACAGAGAAATTGTTATATGAAGACAAATTTTCATGTTAAATGAATAATAAATTATAGGTTATGTGTCTCTTTGATTTTAGAGGATGCATAATTTACAACAATAAATAATTAACATATCAAAGGATTCTAATTTAACTGATGCCTTCAGCACCAGCACAGCCAAAGTACAAAACATTCTGTTTGGTGCTTACAATCCATATTTGTGGTGAAGATGTGTAGCTATATACAAGTAGTTATTATGTTTTCCAATACATAATTTTTGCTTATCACTTAAAACTATTAAGAAATACCTAAAAGTTCAATTTCTGACATATGATCTGTAAGCACACTGCATCAGAGGGAGAAAAGCAAGCATAATGAGCAGTATGCTTTATAAACAGCATTTCAGCCAGAAATACTTAATGCAAGCTTTATTTTTAAGTGGTGTTAAGCTTTTCATTGGTGCCTTTAAATGCAGCTTATAGATGTAGCAAAAAATCATTGTCATAGAAAATGGCTCATCTCTACATGAAAGAAAAACAGTGCTATTTCTCTTTGGAAAATAGGTGTTAAATTTATTTTTGGTACTTGTGTTCTTTAATTAGGATAACATCTATGCCTTCACCAAAATGCTTCATAACAGACAAGACCAAGAATGACCTAAAAGCACATTTTTCTCACTATTCTGTAACTGAACAGGTAATTCCAGCAATGTGCAGGCAAGTAATTCCAGGTACTCAAGTAATGGTCTTCCAAAATGGGTGATACAGACATTTCTGGAGAGGAAGCCAGGCTGGACCAGAGCTGCTGAGATAAACCTCTGCAAAACCCACACCTCAGAGCTTACCAAGGAAAGCCAGGACAGCCCTGCCTGGAAAGCACCACACGGGCTGTAGAGCAAGGCCTGAGCCCACATCATCCCTGGGACAGTGTGAGCTGAAGAAATACCTGGGCCTTCCAGAGTAGCTCCCCCCTTGTCAGTGAGAGCATCCACGGCTTCACTTCTAGCACACACAAAGGAAATATTTTGTCCTCAAAGACCACAATGAGGTCATCGTCCTGCAACTGGATAGTTGTGACTGCAGCTTATGGTTAGACAGAGGGTCATTTTTAGCAGGCCGAGCCTGTTGCCAGGTTTATAACCAAACCCAACAATAAACCAGTAACTCATAGATTTGGTGGAGATGTAATGAAACTCTCATGGTTTGCTTCCTTTGAGAGGGCGCAGGGGCCATCTCCCTCAGCTGGGGTCCATCTCTGTGCCGCCACTCCGTCCCCATCAGCTGTCTGTTCCTGCACAGTGACGGTGCCACAGCTCTGCAGCACTTCTCACCCAGCTCTCCAGACCCTGCTGTTTAAAGAGGACACTTGCCCAGCAGTGTGAGCTATGCGTGGGATGGAGCCTGCAGCCCAGAGCAGCCCCCTGCCCCTTCTACTTTGTGACCTCCTGGTGCAGACTTGAGAACTTCTCCACCAATATCCATCAAGAGCAAAGGAACCTACATTCTTCATCATATACAGAGGAAAGTGTGACTGAACAGAGTCCTGCATTTCTCAAAGTCCTTGATGTTGAATACCAGCTTCCATGAGTTCACAGGAAGAACAAAAATTGTGCAAAAGATTGGAAAGAAAAATCTACAGTAGTAGATATTAAATACATATTTACACACATGCACAATTTGTAAAAAGTTTGCATTGGAATTCAGAAGGTTGTCTAATAAAAGCACTTGATTCTTTTTCTTAGAATAAGTGTTGTGGATGGAATAAAAAGTGCTGGTCAGCTGCAAATGGCAGTCAAGTGCCTGACTTTGGGCTTAAAAAACAGAGAAATCAAACAAGTGTGCAATTATAAAAAACAGATATCATTTTCATGCCCAGAAAAATACATAAAAAGTTTTATGTTGATGCCAATGGAACAAAGATTTCATCAAAAGTGTTTGCATGGAGAGACCCTTAATCACAGCCATGATAAGGAAAGCATCTCTGCAGTCCAGTTGTAATCACATGAAGCCTTATGAAAGACAGATTTAAGAAGGAAAGTTAAAAGGCTGTGGTCTAACAAAAATTAGTAGCTATTTATGTTTATTTTCTAACACACAACATTTGTCAATAGCACGATTGAAGGTCACCAGAGAGCAGTCTTAAAATGTCTCAAATTGGCTCCAGAATTATAACTTGTTTTCTCCTTTAAGCACACATTACTACATTTTCTATATATGTATAAAAAGACAAAAAGTTAGCACCAGTATAACAGGGCAAACATTTGATGAGTCAATTCCTATGCAAATATTTCAATACATCAAAATGGACTTAAATCCCACTGTGGTCATTTTTGCAGTTACCTACACCTGCATATTTGATTCCTATTTAAGAATAAGGGGTCATTAAGCACTTTGTATCTGTATAACCACATGTATACACTAATTATGCATTTTCTTTATCCCAGGTCTAATGACTGAGCAGCACCTGGCTGACAGGTTCAGGCAGCAACACAATTTGGCCTTGTAGCACAAAGGATTAATGAGGATATAAACAGCACTCAGGTCCTGACAGGAGTCCTGAGGAACTCGTTCTAAGCTTGTTTTCAGCAGCATTCGGAGCAAGCTGAAGAGCAGCGTGTGTCTATGGACCACACCACAGTGCAGGCACGAGAACATCCCATATTGTTCAATAACGTGCTGTTTGTTTGTTGGGGTTTTTAAGGACCTGTGATTTGGTACAATGCTCTTCATCTGAACAGAATGAGCTTACATGCCCAAGATCTCAGCAACTGAGTGAACCTGCAGGGCTATTTCAGTGAGCTTCCCTTGCTGGAATGACAGCTCAGAGCACTCAGCTTGCCCTTTATCTTTGAAGATTCTTATTTGTCTACCGTTTCACAGCAAGCAGTTCTGATGAATAGTGCAATTAACCTTTCCATTATTAAAACAATTAATTGCAAAAATTAAAGACATGACAAGGGCTAAATACTAATGCATAAATTATCAGGTTCAGGAATTGTAATTATTAATCTATGTACACTAATTGTGAAATAAACAAAGAGGACAAATTGTAATCAGAAGTCAGTGCTGGAATTGATGGTCATTTGTTTTTCCTGTAAAAAGAGAAATGCACCATTTTGCTCTTGACATACAGAATTAATCATACCAAGCCTTAAACTAGAGTATTTTTTTCTCTTGTGAATGATGTAGGATCCAAAAATATCTAAGGTTTAGTTTTGTTTCTACAGCAATGTAAGTTTACATCAAAGAAATTTTCATTTCAATGTAAAAGTATCTGCCTAAACTATTTCTGCATGAATCTCCACTACATTTTCATTTCATGTAGCTAGCTATAATTTGACTAAGTATCATGGAATTCTTGTAACAATGTAATATTACAATGTTGCAGGATACAATATTGAAAAAAAAAACCTCAGTGATCAGACACATGGCCATATAACCCTTGATTAACAGCAACACTGAAGTACTTCAGCTGTGGGAGGAGTACCTGCCTCACAAACATGTGCACAGCTGTGCTACTGAAGGGTGTGTTTGTTGGGGAAGCAACACAAGCAGACCTAGTCAAGAAATGATTTTTTTATCCTCTGTGGAAAGTGTCAACATTTCAACAGTTTCATACTTTTTAACCTTAAAGACAAGTCAGGGATGCAGCTATGAAGATTAATTTTGTCCCACTGCGTTGTGCCAGAAATAATGAAAAGAACATCCAACTTTAATCATCTGTTGTTTTCTGCCCTCAAGCAGCTCTCCTGTCTCCTAGGCCTCCTTCTCCCGCCATTCCCACTAAAAATACACTTTTCCTTAGAGCAGGACCACCTTCCGTTGAGTCACTGCTTTAAAAGCTGTGATGTTGCCACAGCAGGACTCAAACACTGAGCAATGGTCTCATGGGATTAGTGATGTTGGAGCATCCACTGCTTTCACTGTAGCCCGACAGAGCTGCTTCCTTCCTTCCATACTGTTAGTAACAGGATGCATTTAACAAGTTTCAAATGGTTTCATCCATTTAAAAAAAAAAAAAAACCCTCAATCAAAACCAAAGAAATCAACAACAACGAAACCAAACCCAAACAAAACAAATCCCCCTCCAGAACTCCACAGAACTCCATCATGTAAACACACAATTATAAAACATCAGCTAAGTTAATTGTCCCTATAAAGTATCTATGCAGTGCCTGCTGCAGGAATGTTTTGATTGGGAGATCTTTGAAATCCAGAAGTTGGATAATGGATAATGTTAAAACCCACAGTGCCAGAGACCTTTAGCACTAGAGAAAAAACTTCAAAGACCAGTCAATGTGCTGAAGGAAGGACATTTTGCTCAGAGGAGGATATCCCCTCACAGCTCTGGAAAGAAAAGCTGACTTTTTCCCTTGAAACCAGGTCCCACTTCACATAATATTTATTTTTGCAGGTCACCTCTGGTCCCACACACAACTCCAGTGTCAGTGACCAGACTACTTGTACTTCACTGAAACCATGCTACCTACATAGAAAAAAAGTGTGAGAAATTCCTGAAGAGCTGTCAGGCAATTATCAGCTGGCTCACACTTGGCCTTGTAGCTGGCCAGCTGACTCCAGAATTTCATGTCCTGCTAGCATTGTGGAATGTTTAAATAATGAGTTTATAACCTAATTTTCACAATGTCGGTTTCAAACCAAACAAACAGCTTTAGATATCAGATAGTTCATTGAATTTTTCAACAAGTTCTTTGTTTCACAACTACCATGGTTTTGGCAGCAATACATTGGTGAGAAAACTACTCAATTAATCAGTCTCTTAATAAGTGTCAAGGCACAGGGCCATGTGCAGGATCTCCAGAACCACTCAGCCCTTGGTAAGGCAGCACAACTACAGTAAACAATAACAAGAAAAATCAAGGCATCCTTTTACAGTGCAGTTCATAGGACCAGTAAATGGCATTATTTTTATAATCACCTTTTCACAAGGACCATATCACAGAGAACATTAATTGATAATAAATTCTCAATTACGAAACCAAAGTTCTGGCAAATCCTCTTTCATATCTTCTCATTCTTTGGATTTCTTTGTTGTCTGTATACTGTTACAAAATTTACATTTATTCATGCCAAGGATACAGCTAAAAAGGGCAATGGTACAGTACACATTCTGAAAACAGCTATATCACTCATAACGAGGTACAGCTTAGGCATATTCCCAGAGTTAATTATAAATGTTTGTGCTTGAATGTCAATGCAAGAAAACATAATCTTGTTACAATATAAAAAGTTATTATATAATGGCCTTTCCTAAAATACAGTTTACTAGAGCATGGCAGGTGGCAGACAGGAGGCTGAAAACTGTAACAAGCAATTACATTACAGGATTTTTCCCCTGCAGTTTCATTAGCTAAATTTCTTCCTATTTTAATCTGATCTTTTTAATAATGTGTCAGGACTGACACTCCAGTGGACATGAAACTCAGAATGGTCATGGCTGAATAAATGCATCTATTTAATTTTTCTCTTCAACTAGCTTTAAAAATTAATTTATCTGATTGCTCAGGCTATTATATAAAATTTGTTGGATTTTGTGTATTACTAATAGGCACTTTCCTTGTATTTTTGCTCGCTATTGCCTAGATGAGGTTTTTCTAATTCTTGCTGATGGCTGATTAAAGAAATAATAAAACAGTGACAGAAGTAAATTCTGCAAATTTCCCACAAGGCTTCCAACAGATCTGGAGTTAAGCAGAAGGAAGGCATCAGAACGGTTTTCAAACACAGTTTTGGGGTATAGTAGTATTTTAATAATTCATTTCACTCCCACACCCCAAACCCACACATTTCACCGTGTTGCCAGCCCGAGAAAGCTGCCTAAGCACACCCAGCAATCAAAGGAGCAGAGCTCATCACATCATTACTTTTCAGGTGTGCTCAGGCAAATAGATGAATTTACCATCAAATCATAACATAGCTACTACATAAAATAGGTCAATTCCAAAATATCTTCATGAACATATCTTAAAGCTTTTTTAGTATTTGGTGAGGTTTGTAGAGAGAACTAGGAAAAAATCAATTAAATGAAGCATCTCTCAATTTTTTTGCTTTTTTTTAAATTTTAATTTTTTGAACAATTTTTTCAATTTCATAAATCCTGTACGTATCTTGCTTCCAAAGATACTTTTCAGGGGATCAAAACAGTTACATTTTTGATAGGGAAATTAAACTTCTGAAAGTTCTGTTTAATCTTTGGTGAAATACTTAGGCATTTATAAAGGCTGATTTTAATCCCAAGTAAATCCAGATTAGCTATGATGAAGCAAATGAAATTGCAGTATTACATGAATGAATGGTGAGAACTGAACTTGTTTCACAGAATTTTACAAAGAAATATTGACAGACAGTCCTGGGGGGCTCAGAAGTAGTTCCCTAACTATTAGGGGTTGCAGCAGTCAAGAGCATTAGTCAGTAGAGGAAAAGGATCAAACCAATGTCACAAGCTGAGGCCTTGTTTAATTTGGAAAATACATTCACCCATCACCTTTTACACCTGAGATGCAAAATATTTCCCTGGCGTTGAAGTTTCGTGCATGCCCTTGGTTTCATGCAAGTTTGGAAAGAATTATCAGTGAACTATTTCATTTATACCTCCCAAGATACACTAACTCAATGAATTCAAATATGCAAATGTTTTGGCTCCATACATTAATTGCACTGTTCTCGTGTAGCAACATGTTCCTGAAGGTGTTAAACCCAGGCTCGCCATGGATGCTGTTTGTGGCCTCTTGGGAGCTGTGCAATTTAGCAAGTGTAGCTCACTACATAGAAGTGATACAAATAAGAAATAAATTACAGTATATTTACTGCAGCTACTCCACAGTTTTTCCTTTACATTCCAAAAGTGGATCAGTTCCCCTGAGCTGTACAAGTCATAGATAAGAATGGACTAAAACTTGCAGATTTCACATTTGTGCATAACGCTTTCCAAACGAGTAAGCCTTGCCTAGAGACTTCAGTCACTTCATACTTGTCCAAAACTCAAGTAAATTATGAGATTGAAAAGATTACAAATGTCATCTTCATCTTTTACTCTGGTAAAAGATTCGTATTTCAAATCTCACTTATCTTTGCATACAATTCAATGCTGCATTGTCCTGCCACCTACTAATCAAAATTTGGGAAAAAGATGAATCTCCCGAAGTCAAACATATATTTCTCTCCTATTGCACAGCACAGTTTGTTCCAGTTAAGGAGCTGATGCCACTATAAAAACTTCAGTTTTTAAGGGGATACTAAAATGATCTATAAAATTTTGCTCTAGAACGAAACTTACTGTGCAAGGTTATTAGGTCAGAAATCTTTTCTTCACCTTCAAATGGTATGATTCAAAAAGAAATAAAACAAATGGACTTTTGGAGCTGACATTTCAGAAAGTTCTTTATACCCTAACTTCTGTGGAAAACTTGGAATTCCACTTTTCTAATTCCCCATCTTGACAATTCTACCTCATCACTCAATCATTCCTGTGCTCATTCTTAACATGATAATTAAGACTGTATGAAGATGAGTGAGAATGAAAAGTAAGAACAAAAAAACTAAAATACATCTGAGTGCTTTGTTTTCTTCCCCGACTCAGTTAAGTACATGCTGGTGGCTGAGTCCCGCTCGCTTCACTGCTTCCTCTCCCATGCTGTTCGATTGGCTTTTTCCTCTCCCTGCCCTAGGCCTCTCTTGCAGACCCCTGCTCTTCCCATGCCTTTTCCACGCTCTCCCAGTGGGTCAGGAGGGTCTTCCCCACTGTGCATTCGAGTGACTCAAACTTCATCTGAGTCCCTGCTCCAAGAACAGAGAGCTTGTGGAGCAGCAGCTACAGCCTGGACCGGTCCCACACTCCTTCCTCCTTGGGAAAGGAAAGCAAAGGATAAATCCCCATCCAGCTCTCAGCCCTGCAGGCAAGGTGACACTCCAAGTTCCTGCCTACCAGGACACAGGGGAAGGGATCACCATCCCAAAGAAGAAGCCCGTCACCACTACAGCTCTTGGTGACATTAGAGCAGACCAAGGAGGAAAGAATGATTGTCTTCATCTCTTATGGCCATGATAATTACTCTGTTTTTTGGGGGGCTTTGTTTTAGGAGCATAATTAACAAACAGCAATACCTCCTCCTTTGAAAAGTTTCCAAAACCTCCATTGCCCTGGCAACGTCTGCTGAGAGCACTTGGAAAGGAGACTCACATCAGAATTGCACTTCTGATAGCTGATGTACTTGCCAACTTTGAAAAGCCACCTGAGTAATGAACTGTTGCTTTCTAATTGATGCCTTCTGTTTCCCTCACTTCTATTCATTTTCTGCCCTGCAGAAAAGCAAGAACATTTTTATGCCCTTTTTTCACCTTAAGTTCTTTTCTGAATAATGGAAAATATTTTCAACATTTGAAAGGGTTGTTTGTTGGGGTTTTTTTTAATGAAACAAAGAAGACAACTAGAGCACATGGACATTTGATATTGCAACACTCATTCTAATCTGATGTACCAATAAATATAGCAACCACACAAGAAAAAATATCAAAACCTTCCAGATGTGACCTCTTCCACTTGTTTTTTCCTATCCTTTAGATTGCAGAAAACAGGCTGTTCATACAGCATGCTTTGGAGAAATCAACTTTTCCTGTATTACCAATTAGATTCTCCATTCTCAAAGTTAACATCTGCATTAAAAACAAAGGAAAAGTTAAAGTTGGAAGAAGGAATTAATTATAAAGCATCATTTGACGGTAGGCTTTCATCTAACTTTATCTTCAGTGCTAAACTGAAGGCAAGGGCAACTTTCAGCTATCCTTTTCAACATATTAGGCCCAATTCCATTTTCCAAATATGTTATCAATATGATAATTCCACACTTTCCCATCTGTAGACAGTCCAGTCTTCATAAAGGTAGTTTTATTACTACAAGTACACAGAGGGGAAACTATTTCAATTACCAGGAGACTATGCAGCTCCAAGTCTATTTATTTCAATTTATTCAACTGTCTTGATATATGCATGCATAGAACTTTTATAAAGAACGAATAAATTCACCTTGAAATTGTACCAATTGACTTTGGCTGGGCTGGGCTGCGCGATGGAATCAGAATCACTTTTGAAATAAGCCCTGACAATGCTGATCAAAACAAAGTGGCTACTCATTTATTAAAGTGACAGCTCAGCAATGGTTTCAAGCGAGGGGCTGACGTGGCCTGGGGTGTCAGCCATGGCCCGGGGTGATGGCTGTGCCTAAAAGCTTTTGAGCCAGTTGTGCTCTCTGAAGCTGCATCTGACGGTGTGACATTTCCTAGGGCTCCTGCACCTGCCTGGATGTCAAGCAGCTGGTGTGAGTACTGTCACCCATTTCAGATTGTTATTCCACGAGTGACAAGTTTGCCCTGAGACTACATGCATGAAATTGATCCTTTTTCTCTTTGTTATGAGCAATCTGGTCAGGGAGAAAGCATCTTGGGTCAGACACATGCACAAAATGCCCAACTCCCTAATTTTACTAATTCATTAACTTTACAACAACTGAAACTAATCATCACTGGAATTTAAAACATGTATTTGAAAGTTTTAGCCTAAGAACTTAAGTTTGTAGAATTTATAAAGTGATGGGTTTAGTGGTATTCTCCTTTGAATGTTCAAGTACAGGATTGCTATAGCAACCCACATCCTGCTTTAAAATCAATAGCAATTCAGGCAAGATAAGCTGTTAAACCAGTGTAACAGGTAGGAGTGTGCTTCCTCAGTTCATCGTAGGTGTTGCTACAATGGAAGTTTAAGTTAAAGGAGGAATCACAAACTTTCTATATGATTTTGGAAAACAAGATAGGGGATGAGGCAGATGAATGTCAGTGAATTTGGACTGGAGGAAGGGCTTAGCTGGAAGCAGCAGAGCTCATGAGCAACTGAAACAAAGACTTCAGATCATGCCCTTTGAGCTTTTGCAAAAAACAGAGCTGAATTTAAGTGAATCTGTGCTTTCCTGAAAAGTCAGTTTTAGCTTTGCTCTTATGCATAAGAAATCCTATAAAATGCAGCCAGAGGTGCTCCTCCACTAAGTCCTTTTGAAAGGAAAACCCAAAGCAGAACTAGCATGACCTCATATGCAAGTGCCACCGTGCTGTTCACTATGAGCCAAAAGGGGTGTTGGCACTAATTTATAATGTCCATCCAAAGCTATTGTTAAATGCTTACAGTTGTAAAATTAATGTAATTCAGTGAGAAAATGTCTTCTGATAACCAGCCATTAGAAAATGTATCTTGCACTGATGACAGAGTAAAATAAGGAATTTGTTTGAATTTGGTTTTGGAACATATACCACTTCATTTTTATGAATGTGTGTGTTAGGCCTGATGCTGTCATCTGTAGTGCCCTCAGCATCGTGAGTTAGTAACCCTTTGTAGTTCTAAGCTGGATATCTGGTGACTTCAGAGGTTAAGCTGACTGATAGTTTTACAAAGGCTCTTCTGTCTGCACATCTCAAAGACTGACACGCTTCAAAGCAGATCTCAAATGCTAGAGGAAAAAAGTGGGAAATATAAGTAAGCTTTGTTTTGTTCTGATTTCTTGAACTCTTTCTGTTTTCCACAAATATTTATAGTAAATTGCAAGTATTCATCAATTTCAGAGTAAACATCACAATAGGAAAACACATCTCTGTGTGTACCCCGCAAAAGGTGATGATAAGAAGTGCTTATTTCCTTGTAACAAGGAAGCACTGATGTCAGAATGCATTTTAATGCATGTCTGTGCAGGAGTGAATACCAATTCTCAGACATTTGTAGGCATTTGCACAAGTGTATCAAATAATGAGAAAAAATGAAGAACTTCTCGGAATATATATTAATATTTTATATTACTCAAGCTATTGACACAACAAAATAAAATTACAATATGGTAATTGTAATGCCATAAGGTAAGGTGCCTACCTTCCTCACACCTATGAAGCTGAATAAACCATCAAGCATTCCAGTGCAACTATTGCAGAAGTTCTCTACTATCAAGGGAAATCCCTTGCTTTTAGGGAAAAGGTGAAAGAAAGTTGGCTAGAAGTAGTACCTCAAGAAATAGGTAAAAAACCTAAGAAAAGCAGAGAAAGATCCACAACACAAATGGCACAGATTGAATGAAACAGTATTTTTTTGATTATTCCAACCTCTCTTTTGTTTGGTTGGTTGGGGTTTTTTTGAGCTCTTGGAATTGAGTCCAGCAAACCACCGGTTCTCCTTTTAAGATGGACTCTGTGGCATGAAAATCCTTTAATGGATTTACGCTGCATTTATAGGTGGTGGAGTCTCCCTTCCAAAGTAGTCTCCGGAATGTAAATATTTAAGTTGTCCTGTTTCAGAGTACTGTGCATTATAATAGTTAATAGTTTTCTTCGATCATTAAATATTCAGTCTGGTTTGGAATTAACTCCTCCTTCAATGTGCATCTTGGCATAGGAAGTTTCTATTGCCCTGACTTTATTCATCCCATCAATCCTAAATTTAACAGCAGCAGAGAAATAACACTATGTTGTTTTTATTGGCAATAAATAATGTTACTTGAGCCTTTCTGGGAAAATGTCCAGGCACTGCATCTGTGTTAAGTTACAAGATTTCCAGAGATAGTGGGAGAAAAAGTTCATTATCATTTTTGACCCTTGGTGAAAACAGTTTCTTCAGTGTTATTAGGTGTTCCTGTCTGGCAAAAGCAAAGCTTCTTATTTCAGCCTGTACTCGTTTAGTAAATTACTTGAACTCTCTTGGTGTTTTCACATTTACAGAGCTACACGGGGGAAAGAAATTTCATTTTAACAAAGACTGCAGAAATGCTGTGCAGGGACAAAAGAACGACCACAAAGCCTTCTTCCATAACCACTAACAACTCCAAATTACATTCACCACTTCATGTGTGCAACAGACAGCGCGCTCACTTTCCTCCCTCCAAGAACAACCTCTGGCACTGCGCACACCTGTACTTCAGACATTCCCACCCGGAGGGGGCAGAAGGGTGCAGTCTCATTCCAGGCCACCTCAATTCACACAGCCTCAGAAGTCAGCCAGTGTTTAGCTATGCAACGTTCTAAAGTGCCCATGACTGCTGTATTTTTCTGCACGTGTAAACTTTCTTGGCAATAAGTCTTCATTTTTTCTCAGTTGTTTAAGTTTTCTTTTTACCATGGAGAAACCCTTGCTGATTTTCTCTTGCAATATGTTCTCTTGTTATATATTTCCACGTGCATGTGATTCACACTAATTATTTTTACAACAGAGAAAAATGCTTCTTGAGGTGAAGATGATGCAAAAATCCAACATTCTTTTAGGGAAAAGATTGCAAGTGAGTTGCTGACATGCAGACACTTCATGTTATTTTACTCCCTAGGATACTACAAAATCATTATTCTTTGAATGCCTACCTGTAACTAAGACTGTAACTTTTGCTCTCTCCAAGTCATGTTGCTGGTTTCAGGTTTCAACTGGTGTCAAGTTTCTCTTGAATTTTTTTAACAGTGCATAATGTCAACTTTTTAAACTTCCCAACAATGTCCTCGATTTAGTTTAATTGTCTTCTTGCAGCTATCAGAAATCAGCTGACAGGTCTTGGAAGTCTTCCCTATTAGAACAAGGAACTCTGATCTTTTTCCTGCAGCTGACACACACGTACGTGCTAACGAATCCCTCTACAACCACAGCGCTACCATTTGTCACTTCCTGCAGCAGCTCTACAGATCACCATTTACATCACAACTAGAGTATCATGCTGCAAGGGAAAAAAAGCTCTTTCATGCTCATTCCTTGTCTTGACTGGTTCATAGATCACAGCACTTGATTGCACCTCATTCCCCCTTGCATGACATGTGCAGGCTCAGAAAGCCATTGCTCGTTCTTAACCAATCAAATGTGATGCTTCCTTTCTCCCCTCACTGAAGTAATTCCTTACATTTTTCTTTACAACTCACAGCAACGAAGATATTCTTCCCATAATGTCTGGTTTTATTACTGTGGTTGCATGGGAAAATAACGACATCATGCTGTGCTTTAAAAACTGTGTCCCTGTCTGCAGTTAACTCATTCCATCTCAGAGATCACTGCATGTGTCTGTGCATATCGAGTAAGTACTTTAGCTGAAAAGAGATTCTGCACAATCTGAAAATTCCCAGGAGGCAAATTGTTTTATTAAAGTTCATAGTCAAAATCAACTTTGCAGAGGAAGGGTTATCTGTCTTTCCCAAATTCCTTATTACAGCCTGACAGCTTGTGGAAAAGCCTGGCTAAACAATCCCTTCATGTATGTTTAGCAACTGACAGTTTTCTAGAATGTAGGAGATTTTGTTTGTTGGGGTTTTTTGGTTGTTTGGTTGGTTGGGGTTTTTTACATTGCTGCTTAGTAGAACTACAAATCACAGCAGGAGTCAATTAGCGTAGCTGTAAATGTTTTTCTGGTAGCTTTTATCCTTTAAGGCGGCACATAACACCTTGAATTGAAATGTAAGCAGTTCTCTAGTCCTACGTTCTGACCTTTGGGCTACTCACTTTTTTGTAAGGCAAAGGTTAGTTTTAATTCCCTCTGTTAAAGCACATGCCCACATGTGAGAGCCTTCACCTCTGGGTGCTGGGCTCTGACCCCCCAGCACCAATCTCCTGCCCAACCCCAGGCTTCTGAGAGAGCCCCCTGTCCTCTGGGGCTCCCCAGGGACCGATGGGACAGGGGTGGTGGAACACACTCTCCTTTCCTCCTCAAAAGCAGAGTTTTCTTCCTGCCTTAATACAAGCAGTGTCCCCAAATAGCACCAATGTCACTCATTCGTGTGGAAATGAATGAGCTGAGGGCACTAGGATCACATTTGTCTCCATAATTTAGAATTATTCAGAGAAAAGTGATAGGTTTAAATTTTTCTTTGTGGACTTAAAGGTTTATATTCATTCATTCCTAAAGGGTCTTTGCAACTGCTATGATCATGATGAATTTTTTTGATTACATTAAAACCAAAGCTTCACTATGAACCTTTTTCCCTTGACTTCACATTCATAGCTCAGTCTTGGTCTCTGCTGATCTCTAGAGGATTAAGTTACACCTTACTTGGTTACACAGTAGTATCCACTCAGAATACATCAGTCTTAAGGAACTAAACCCACGCTTTTCTCGTTTGAACCCCATAGAACTGTATTTTGTTCTTCAGGCTTTGAAATTCAGTGACAAAGCAAGGTAGAGTGAAGAGTGATTTCTTCGTGGCAGTTAATTTGAATAATGTGCTTGAATGCTTTTGATGTTTCACATCTAGACTCACTTATTCCCCTTCCTACTTGATTCCCTTCATTCTCATCTGATCTACCAAGAAATACACCCAAAACTACTCCTGTCACAAATCCACCAGGAGAGGTGTGCACCATCAGCAAAAAGACAGCAGACTCCTTGCCTGAGCTAACTTGAGGACAGGAAACCCATTTTCAATTATCCATTCTAGGGAAATTCTTACACATGAAGGTCTATTTGCCCAATGCTGTCTATTGCCTTCAACCCTCTTCTTTAGTGCCTATGGCATTATTTGAATTAGTTCCATATAAAAAGACTGAGATTGACACACCAGTCAATTCTGGCAGTGCTGCATTAACGCTTGGACCAGATGATCTGAGAGGTCTTTTCTAACCTAAATGAGTATGATTCCATGATTCCCTAAAAAGCTGAAATTCTAATGTCTTGATCCAGGATTAAAATACTGTTTTAGTGGTGTACTCTAAGAATTATTTGTCTATGTAAGCTTTATGAAATGGTGTGATTATTCACTAACTACTCTTTTTATGCCTTCAAAATATTTCATCATGAATGTGGCAGCAAAAACTCATTTTCATTCCAAGCAAAGACAAACTGAAGCCTTTCAAAATTCCTGACGACAGCACTTTATGCCTCTGAACAGCTAACAGTCAGTGAGCAGGCAAATCAGTTGGGATGACAGTCCCAGCATCAAGTATTTCTTAGTTATTTTTTATAAAGAATGAAAAAGTTCCAGTATGGGAGGCAGAAAGGTTTCCACCCAGGAGAAGGCAAAAACTGGACAGGATGCTTCAGTGCAATCCGGATGATCCAAAAGCAACTGCTGCTACCCACCCATCATCTGGACAACTTCTTTTACACTTTTATTTTTAATTTATTTTTTTGAAACAGATCTGTTCCTATGCCTGATTTTACTTCTTTGGTTCTGGAGTTCTTTAGACAAATACAGTTTTTTATTAAAAAATAGAAGCACGTAATCAAAACAGCCTGATCAATTCTGTTTGTAATCTTTCATTTTTCATACAAATGGTGATAGATAAACATTTACTTAAGTAAAGACTTACTTTGTGTGCAAATGACTACAACAATAAAGCACTTAGAAAAGCAGATCAACAGTGGTTTCACTGAGAACAGAAACATGTTAGATAAATAATTCATTGATACCTACTGTGCATAATAAACACTCTTCTTAAGCCAGTATTTCTTGGAAAAAAATCATCAGACAACAATTTGTCTGGAAACATGACATGCAGCCTCTCTCACAATGGCAAAAATCTAAACATTCATAAATAAGGCATCTCAGCTTATTAAAAAAATTGAACTAGTTCAAAATCTTGTTTTTCTTGCGGGTTTTACTCGTTACTCCAGATTCTAGTTAAGCACATCTAAGCATGCCTTGATAAGCCTTCTGCCTCTGCATATACATCATAGCTGCAAACCTGTCCTGTCCTTGTGCACAGCCCTGACACTCAGAGAAGTTATCATCGTGTTCGGGACTCTGCGCTACACGGCTGAAAACAACAGGAGAGAGGCAGTGCTTTGGTATTTGCAGCGATTACAGCGGGCGATTTTCTGTGAAGTTCAAGAAATCATAACACCCAGGAGAAATATTTTCTAGTCTGGAGGATGACTGCTTGTGTTCACTAGCATCACCTTTCATATCTGAGAAAGTATTGGAGCCAAACATACAGCTTCCTTATTAAAAAAAAAAATCTTTCGGTGCTTGGAGTCAGTCCACGTAGATTCAGATGTAAATTACTCAAGAAAGAAAACACTGCTGGTAACAGTGAAGTTCTGATCATTAAACCCTATTGTATCTATTACTAAGAGTATCAGATACATCAGAGTATTTCACCAAAGGCTCCTGACTATTTGGCACGGATCATTCTTTGACTAAAACGGCTGGTGGCCCACATGTCAAATTCTCTTTTTCATACTGTTAATCACCAAACCAAGAGTCCTAACAGAAAGTCAGGTTTGCAAGATAACTGAAATTGTGTGATTTTATTTTCTTCCATAATTTACACCTAAGAGTTAAACACTCCCAGAAGAAAAAAAGAAAAAATTATACATGCAGTTTGTACAACAGATGCAAATGCATCCTTCAATATGCTCAAGAGGTGCATCCCAAACCAAGCTGAAATCAAGTCATCTTTCAGCTGGTTTTGAACCAACTTAGAGTTCAGGCAGAGCCAGAATGAGCTTCTCCGGGGACCACATGAAGCTCAGCTCAGTAATTTGAATAGTGACTGGGGAGCAGACATCAAAGCGCAGCGGCGCTGGGCGGCACAGCTCAGTGACAGGCGCAGGCAGAACGGCAGCGGCCACGCTGCTCCGATGCACACACGGAGAGGGAACCCTGACTATCCATAAATCAGGGATTGGGGGAGGTTATAAAGCACAAAACCTTGTTCAAGGCCACAGGCTGGAGGCTTTGCTTTCAGCATTTTACTGACAAACGAGGACAGGTAAAAGGTTGTGTGACCCATATGTATTATGTCATTTATGTACTGTATGTGTTGCAATAAAATCTTATGCTGAATTGCTCTAATTAACTTATCCCAAAGGCTTTTGTAATGAATAAGAGACCCATTCTATTGAAGGCTTTTCAACCTCTATGACAAATGTAAGAAATTTCTTTATCCTCCATGTAAGCATCTGGAAAACAGGAGGATCACAGGACTAAGTGTGAACAGAAGCTCATATTAAAGCTAGGTGAGATAGCCTGCTCTCTCCAGCACATTCAGGAACCAAGAGAGAAATCACATTTTCAAAGAGAGCAAAACCATTTGGATATAATCAATTTAAAATGTATTATGATATTGCCCTAGCCTGGAAGCAGGATACAGCAATAAATAAGAAAGTCAGTGAAGAGGAATTGGAGAGACCCCTATAAAGATCTGAGGAAAATGGAAATAACTCCCTCAGAGCTTCTTACCAGATGTCGGTAATTTCACTGTTACACTGCTCAAAGCAGGTTTGTATTTCTAGAACCCGGGAGAGATTAATCTGCTGCAATCAACAAATTACAATTTGAAGAATAAATTCCAGGTTTCACCAACATAATCTCTAATCTTGATGAGAAAAAAGACATCCATAGTAAATCACTTCGGCAGCCCCTTAAAAGGACAGAAAAATGTCAGATAACAAGATATGGCAAATTAAGTGCAGGTTTTTAAACTGAATCCTATCTATATTTTGATTCTAGCAGAGGATATGTGGGATTGATTAAAAAGACTGATAATTTAGTCATATCACGCTGGAAGGTCTTGGCTAGTTGCCATATGATTCTGTCTTCTAAGCAGCTGTTGCTGTGATCCAAAAAAAGTGAATCAAAGGATGTTTACATTTTGGGAGGGGCTATATATGTCCTCAATTAAATTTCTTTTAATTTTTCAAAAACTGATAAAATGACAGAAATTATCACAGCTATATACTTTTAATAACCACAGATTCTGATTGATGCACAGTTTCATAAAACCTTCAGTCTCTGTCATGGCCATAAATTAACTACTTAAAACTGTGCATAGATCCAACTTCAGTGTACTAGAGTTAACTGGGATGAGGTAAGCCCTTGGCTGTCCAACCCATAATTAATTAAACATTGTACACGATTTTTTAACTTTTTATAGAATATATGTTGCATGACTGAGTAACAATCTATTTAGCATATCAGAGGAGGCAAGGACTAATTTGGAAAGATTTCAGAGATCCCACTCAGTCCTTAGGACTCTACTTACTATCTTATGAGCTAAAATTAATTTACATACATCCTAATTGTTAATTCATTGAAAACATACCATATGAAGCAAATTAGGGAAGCTGAGTATTCGCATGAAATAAGAAACAGAATTGAATATACATAAGAAGAAATACCATTTATATGCTTGTACACAGGCCTGATGAACTGCAGCTATAAACAAGAAAGAAACTTTTGGGAAAACTGCGTGCACCACTAGGACAAAACCTGTCAAACCCATGGTTACAGAAGATGCTTGAGCTAGAAGTGACAAGCTGACTAAACAGATGCAGAGAAGCAAAGAGGGTAAAGTCACACATATTCAGGCAATTTTGCCAAATTCAGAGAAAGGAATTTTTCACAGGTATGCTAAAAGTGCAATTTGTAACTTAAACTCATTGATATTGATGAGCTATTTTACATCTAGATGCAATTTAACTTGATAAAGAAAAAAAATCCTTGTTATTTTAATTGAACCAATGCTTATTGGTTATACTCTAACACAGTTTATTTCATGCATCCATTTCCTTGGTCACTGTGGCCTGAGCTAAAATTGACCTTGGTGTCCACTCATATACTTAGAAGTATTTTTACAAAACACAAGCAATCATGGCTGCTCCTATTACACAGGATTCTCAGCAAAATTAGGATCCATTCTTTAGTTATGTGGTCATGCATTACTTGTAGTCGATTCAGTTCACCAAGGTAAAGAAATCAACAGGGGATTGAAAGAAGCAAGAGAATTTCAGTGCAATGAAGTCTCTAAATAGGATCAGCAAGAAAATTGTAACACACAAGGGGCAAGGTGAACTCAGGATAACGAAGTCGGTGTTTTAGCAAGAGTTCCTCTCCTCGGGGTACACGCAGGAGACACCAAGAGCAGAGCAGGAGCCTGTGCTGTGTCCCCATGCCTGGAGAGTTGAGCTGTTTCCCACTTGCTCTCCCCCAGCCACACCACTCTCCTCGCAGAACCCTCTCCCACCTTGCTGTAGACAGCCACACTTCTGTAATATCAATGGAACGTAAACCTGAAAGAATTTCTGTAGGCTGTATTAGCACTTCAAAACATCACCAAGGAGGAATATAAAACCCTTGTGCAGGATAGGGGTTTTTTGAGTAATTTCTACAGCGTTTTGTGTGGTTAAGAGAGAAAGAGGATATTTTGCAAGGTATCAATAATAACATAAGAGAGGATGACAGCATTGCCTGACAAAAGCCAGCAAGATATTTATGAGAATAATTCTGATGTGGAACAATTTTTTTTTGTTATTTCCACCAAGAACTTTGTAGAGAAAAAATAAACTGTACCATGTGCTGGGCTTTGCAGAGTGTTTAAGGTTCAGTTACTACTATGCTTCCCAGGATATAGGTATACTGACAAAAATCTCAGACCCAACACGCACAGAAAGACACATTTAATAAATAAAATGAGCATACTTATTTAATTTTTCACTAGCCTGAGCAATGACTTAGACTCTCGTGCTTTCTGAAGAGATGGTGCTTGCACAGTTCCTGCTGCTCAAACGCCGTGGGTAAATCCTTTGCTGGACTTCAGAGCCATTGCAGAGGCACTGCTTAGTTGATGTTACCAAGATGATTATTTTCTCTTGACATCACAGAGAGAAAATAATAGAGGAGAAGCATTTTAAAACCAACTATTGCCTGAAGATAAAACAGTGATCTGACCCTGTTAGCAATTTCAGTTGAACCCTAAGAGGTACATCTTTAGCTATGCATGTACAAACACACAGAAAACCTCAACACAGTTCCAAATCCTGCCTGTCATAGGTTTGTTTGGGCTTTTTATTTGTTTTTAACACCTGCACTTTCACTATACCTACCATTTTATTACTTTAATGAAATAAGGAATTTTGGAATGAAAATTATGTACAAATCCAATTATAAATTGTTGAAATCACAATTACAAGACTAGATAATAGAATCCTTTCTACAGCGTCTTGGGGATTTTTTTATTCCGAAACACCACAAGTACCTAGAAATAATCTGGCTTTTTAGATCCATTGTACATAGATTACAAATTAGAATTACTATCATAATTACTATCCCATAGTCATTACCATCACACACAAAACTTCACAGTCTGCTATGCATTTACTGAGTGAGAGTTGTTGGCTGCAGAGTTACTGCATTCAGGCACTGGGCAGAAATTCCTGAGCAATCCTGTGATGTGCATGGTATTTTCCTGGACAATGATAACTGGAGAACAGAACACACCTCTGAAGGAGAATTTCCAGGCCTCTGGAACATTACTACAGGTGATCTAACTTAAGGAATGGACAGCAGGCACAAAAGTAGAATATATGGACTGTTTTAACTTTCCTGGATTCTAAAATGTTTTACAACTTTTCAGTTACGTATGTGTGTGAACTCGCCTATGTGTGTCATACCTAGGTTACACATCTGTTAATCTTTGAGCACATTTTTTTCAAAATATTTTCTTTTCATTTCTTTCCAAATGTTTCACAATGTTCATCAAGAAAATAGTTCTCAACAATAATTTTATTTGAACCAAATGGAACTGACACAAAACAAATCATCGCCTCCATTTGATGCATTTAGCAGTCACATTTTCACTTATTAACTGAAGATTATTTCCCTTTTCTTTCTCTCACTATGAGAAAGAATTTCAATACATTGCATTTGAGAAAGGGCATTATATTCTTTAAATAAAGCATGTCACTCAAATAATCACTAAGCATTCATGTGTAAGGCCACTGTAGATCATACATCAACTGCGAGAATCACAATTGTTTTTATATACATCTTTCACTGAACTTTAGAAAAATTCTGTTTGTGAATAAAACTGCCACTTCCAGGGTAATTGCAAGAAATTACTTATTTCACAATATGGAACACTTGAAAGGTTTTCAGTCGGCATCATACTCAATGTAGTGTATTACAGTAATCTTGAAGCTATCTAGTAGATCCAACAGAAGCTGACCCAGTATTTAGATGAGCATTCATACAGAGTGGGCTGCCAGGCATTCTTTAAAAAGCACTTATTTATAATTTTTGGCTCCAAATAATAATTAATATTTCATTCAGTATATTGGATATCAAAATACAAGCCTGTGTCATATTAATTTGGATTAAACATTGGGATATTTAGTCTTTAAATAAGAAGAAACACTACATATACTGTTTCAGAAACAAAACACATGCAAGAAAAGGATAAGCCCTGCAATAAAATCCCTCTCTTCTTTCTCTCTCCTCCCATCTTCTAATCCTTCCAAGAAAAACCCAAAGCAAAAAGCCAGATACGTCAAATTAGGAATTCACACAGAAGGCATAGGAGTATCTAAATTCCACACAAAACCTCACCAAAAGAGCCAATTTTGGGTGAAAAATGACAGTTAACGACCTTTAAAAGAAAGAGCAGAAGCATAGCAAGTGTCATAACTTTGACTGCAGTAGCTATGTTTCCCTTCCTCGGTTCCAACACCTGGCTCGTGGAGTGCCAGTAGCCATAGCAACCCTCTCCATGCCAAGGCGGCTCTGCAGCCCAGCCACCAAACCTAGCACCATGATTTTCCTCCAAATCTCCTTTCCTCTAGCCCCTAAGCACATTAGGGGGCTTTGTCTTCTTTATAAACTTGAATTCCCTCCCTCTCTCCCCATTAATTTGAGGTTGAAGCCCCTTTCATTGCTGATCAGAGCTAAGGCAACCTAAGGTAATGATGCAATTGGATACCATCAGATGCAGCCATGCACTGAAAGTGCACTCAAACCCAAATATTTCAACCTCAGAATAGCTATAGCACCCTTCAGAAATATTGCAAAAGATCAACACAAGCTGTTAAAAGAGAACACAAAGTGGCAGCTATCACACTGGCAGACAGCACACCTAGCCTTTTATTTTTTAAATAACCTGGTACTCCTTACTCCTTTTCAGAGACACATCTGTGGACGTGTTGGGCCACTCTCACTGTAACACACGGGCAAGGCCACGTTTCAGACCCCCGATAGGCATGTTGTGGCCTGATGTGTAAAACATGCAAATGTGGTATACAGTGCACAACAGTGGTCACCTTCCTTCCTTCCTTCATCCACCTTGAATTTACCTTCAGTATCAAAAGACACAAGATTTGAATGGATCTTAATTTAGAATCTGATATTTTCAGTAGTTACAGAGTTCCTACAGTGTATAAAATAGCATCTCAGTATCAACGACTGATTCTAGTGTCCTCCTAGTGTTTCCACACAGAAGGACTAGCAGGAACATTTTTTGTCCCTAAAATGTAATCACAAGAATAAAAAGAAAGTTGAAATTGGTGTTGGTGCAAGATACAAAAACCAAATGAAGGGAAAATACACAAACTCAGAAAGCCAGCTCTTCTGAGTGATTAGGATGATGTAATCAGTGCTACGACTTCACCGGAAAATTAAGCCAGTAAAGCAGACCCAGTCTGATAGAAAACTTGTTTCTTAAAAAAAATGCAAAAAGCGTAATTAATGGTAGTGCTCAATGAATTATTAAAATATGCAGAGTTCATTTTAAAAATTTGAGAACAATCACCTAAAGTAGAGCTTGTTGGCAAAATAACAATAAAGTCTTTGTGACACAAATAAGACAGGATAATGTCTCACAAATATGCAAAAAGAAATGCAAACAACTGAAAGATCATTGAAAACTTTTGACCAATATGAAACTTGAGATGCATTAGAAATTCTAACAAGAGAAGGAGGATTTAGGAGGATTCCTAAATATAATCCTGTGCCCCACTTCATCCCCTGAACACTGTACAAGCATAGCAGAGAGAACACGAAGTTTTGCAAGTAGTTTAACCTGGCAGAAATTTTACTGATGAAAAAGATGCCCCTTTCATGCTCAGCTACTCCATGTCACCTCCCCTCTTTGCCCTCTCCCTTGTGCAAGTCTTCAAGCCATTCTGAAATGACCCACACGGAATCGATGGAGTTCAAACCAAACTGGGGAGCAGGGAATAATGCCACTTTAAGCCATAGCAACATCTCATCTGGTTCATTTCACAGTCTGCTCAAACGGATGGAAGGGAGAAAAAAGCTTCCTCCAGAGGCAGGATTATATTACCTTTAAGTGCTCGTGGAACTGTAACATATACTTAACATTTCAAATAGTTTGAATAGGTGTCTTCTGCAAATTATAATAAGCCCTAAAAATGTCACCTAGTATAACTATCATCATGTCTGCTGTAGGTACAACACTATGTTGGTAAAACAGCTGATTCTAGACATAGAGGTTTTGCTAGTTCCTAAATAAAATAAAGAGGTATCAGTCCAATCATGTTAACACGTTTACACTGAAAATACATTACTCCATTTGCTCATAGAGATGTCTTACTAAAGTAAAATTTGATTTACATTTGTATCAGGAAGAATTACTAATATGAGGAGAATTTCTACTGTAAATCAACACTAAATCTCTGGTTTGTGGTGGCTTGCATTTTCAGGGGTACTTTGTACATCTGCAAAGTAGGGAGCGAGGGGTCAATACTGGCTCTCTGCAGTGTACTTGAGATGCGTGTTTAGGGAGATCATTCTAAGCAGGAATTTTACTAGGGAATTCTGTGTACAATAGCTATAGGCTCCTTAATTTATATTTACAAAGGAAATGTAAATTCCAGAAGACAACAGAATGATGCCCTATTCCGCTAGGTACTCTGCAAACACTGTAGGAGAGATTTTTTTCTCCCATAGGTCTTATTTAAATGAAGCATGAGAGAAGAAACATCCAGAATATTTTAAATAAAGTCATTTGGCCAGTATCACATGAAAGGATGGTTGCCAGACCACAACTCACTTTCACTTTTGACATTATTAGACCACCTCTAAACAGAAACACATGCCTGTGGATCTGGTATTTTTGATTTGAATACTTGAATTTATAAAGTATATTTAAACTAATATTATTTCAGCTCTTTGTTAAAGAATTAGAGCTTCCACAGGATACTCAAAATGAAAAATCAAACACACATATGAGAAAAAGAGAAAATGGGGATACGGAGCTGACACACACACTGCAGACGTGTCTGTGAGCTGGTGCCTGCAGTGGGAGGACTGTTGCAGAGAACAGTCAGACTTTTGGTGTGTCACTGGAGCAAAGAGCAACGTGGGGCTGGCACAGACACCCGCCCTGGTGAGAATGCAGTGGCTGGGGAGCAGCTCAGTGTGAGGCATAAAACCAAGTTAACAGGTCACTGGATCAAGTCGACAAATCTGTTCCCTTCTGCAAGAGGTGAAAGAAGTCTCTTCGTGTTTGAAAAGGTCACTTCTGAGTCTTCTGTGACCTTTTCTTTTCATAGTTTTGGAACATTTTAAATCATAAGTTTTTAATCATTATATATTTTGTATGTAAATCAGTTAGCTGGGGTAGAAAAATCAGCACAACACTCTAAGAGAGGTGAAGATTTAGAGAGACGAGAAACAGAGCAAAGGCACAGGCTGGCCTGAACGGAGCAGTTTACCTCCTGCTTTATTCCATCTCTGTTATGGCAATTTTCACCACTCTAAACAGCTGTCCTGTAAAAAGCCTAAAAGTGGCTACATCAGTCAGTAAATTGTTAAAATCTCTTATTTTGATGCAATGCCTGCTGACAAGATACAGGAAGCTACTCTTTAGAATTGGAGCAAGCAAATGCTTCAGTTGCTTTGACATTCCCTACCTTTTTCATTTCCTTGTTTTCTGTCAGTTTTATTAGGCACTCAAGATTAAACAGTTATTTTACACTGATAAAAAAAAAATCTTTCAATTTAGATTTTGTGCATACTAAAAGCCAAAGGAAGTGCTGCTGCTGAATCAAAACCAAAAGAATTTCAAACTACTGTATTTTGTCTTTGTGAAACAAAACAATTTAAAGAAGTTATCAGCCAAAGCTGTTAATCAAATTAACTGGAAAATAAAAAGGTGAATTAAAAAAAAGAAAAGAATATTAGATATTTTACATTTAAAGCACTGAACAATAATAAGCTTCCACCTGTTAACATATTAACAATGCTGTTAAGAATATGATGTGCTTGACACTGTGCCACAGATTTCATAAGCCTTATGCAATTTCTTATCTGTCAAGAAGCACTTTTTAGCTACTGCAAGAAATGTAAGAAGGAAGAAGGGGAGAAAGATGAAAAAATATACTGCATTAAGGCTTGAATGAGATTGTGAAAATCCAGTCACTTGACTCCTTTACTATCAGGCTACATATATTGGAAAATATATAAAAGCCCAACATTGCATCAGGAAATGGATTGTACTGAGTGACCTTACAGAACTTTTCCATCTGTGCCATTATTAATATGATGCAGACACCATAAAACAGAGCTGGCAAAGCAATATACGTTCTCAGAGAAGATGGATACGGAGGGAGAAGATAATGCTGATAGAAACAATTACTTGGTATAACAAGCAGGGGATTTTGTAAAAGCGCTATGATGTAATGAGGAAGATAAGTTGATATTCCTAAAAGTCAAATTATTAGATTTGTAAAGCTGAAAAAGTAACATGATGGAAGGTTTTCAAGCTGAGCAAATAAATCAGAATGAATAATTTACCTGATGCTTTGCTCATAAGAGATTCTCTAAACTAATGACTCTTTCTCTAGATATCTTGCTTTAAATTCCAGATTTCCATGATTTTCCACAAGACTTGGGCTATATGAATCGATCGAAATGTTTTACTGTACTGGATATGTGAAATTCACGTTAGTTTTTGAGTTACATGTGCTAGACAAAATTCATTTAGTATTCTCTTATGGCCTGTGAGTCAAGTGATATCTACAGAAAAGTGAACCTCAAGTCCTCAAGACAGCAATCAGAGCAAAGTTTAGGCAGAACTTAAAAAGTTATACATTCACTATTGTAGTGGGTCCCTGGAGGACAAGCTTGATTGTTTATTCAGCAAGCCTGTTCAACAACCTGTAGTGTCAAAAAAAAAAATTATCTTGCAGAACTTTGTACCCAAGCATAGTAAGAGGTGACCTGGACTACAGTAGGTGCCCAGAGAGAAACTTAAAGAGGAATGGATGTTTAATACATGCTGTTGATCAAAATTTTTAGTCTAATTAGAAGATGTGTCAGAGGACAAGATTTTTTTTTTTTGATTAAAAGTAATTTACAGTAACTGAGGATCCAATAGTTACAGCGACACTGTGTGCTACACAGCAGTGGGTAAAGATTGTGCATGCTGTACAGCAACTCTGTGGACACTGTAGGACAAGTGGAGAAAAAATGTAAACATATTCAGCACAACTCCATCTTAAGGAAACTGCAGGTTGAGCAAGGTCAACCAAGTGACACCGTTGACAGCCTCAGGTCCCGTTCACTGCCTCTGTCAGGGAAATGCCGCGTTGCTTCTCACACACTGAGCAAGTCCTACCCTCCTCGATCATTTTTCTGACACTGTGGCCTCAATCATTTGCCCTGTCAACTGTTTAAGCCACCTCAGCTGGGAGCCTTGGTGAGAAGAGGCAGAAGTTCACCTCTGCTATCAGCATTGTGAGCAAGGTCAGCCCAGGGAGAAAGCAAATTACTGCAGAACTTTTATTTTCAATGCCTGAGTCCTACCATTGGTCTGCACTGTCAGCCCCTTGGGGTTCTAAGAAATAGGCAAAGTACAGACTACCTTAAAAAAGGAGCTCTCCTTTGCTGAAGTGCCAGTTTTACTTGCCACAGTTCTACATTATTCCAGACTGCAGACACATTTTCCCTCTCAGCCTGTATTTTATGCGAGTGCTCTTGCCATTTTAATGTGAGGTCCAACTACAAGGGTGGCTGCTCCCTGTGCGTGCTGAGAGCACATCCCATCCTGCAGGAGCAGCGGGCTCGGGGTGGCTCCAGGCTGCAGGATCCGGCCCCGGAGCTGCCACCGCAGCCACCCCGCAGTGACCGCCACGCACTCGCCACTGAGCCTCAGCTGTGTCAGGACAGACGGACCGGCAGAATGGAGCAGGCTGCTTCAAATCACCAGGTTTCAGGAAAATCCTGCTGTTACGGTTTCAGACAAAGTCAAACTCCTCTGGTAACTCAATATTCACCGCCCACTGGATAACCACGCACACCACTGTCCATCTACACAGCAAAGGTGTTTGAGAGTAGTCAGGTCTCTCAAGATGACAGCAAACCAGTACTTTATTAAAATGAGAGGGAGGCTTTCTAATTATTAATTTCTAATAGCTGCAAAATATGCTACGGCTGACAAAGAAAGACAGCTTTGAAATACCAGTATTTTAAACATTACCTGTAAGATAGACTCAAATTAATGTTCCAATAATTGTTCTAGGTTTGCAAAGATGAATTCTTCAACAAACTTGCTTTGGTAATGTCTGGCCTCTTCTGCTTTTGTTGAGCGAAGTATTTTAACTGGCATGAATGCTCATAGAAATGTAACACCAAAAGATGTTATGAGAAAAAACTTGTGGGCAATTAATTTTACATTCATAATGAAATTTGTCGACAGCAGAAGTGTTTTAAGCGTTCATTCATCCTGGAATCAGGAGCAATAACACCTAACCAATAATGTAGCTAAAACTACAGCCTTGACCTTGTCTATACAAATGAAATGTTTGCATAATCAATTTGCCATTAATACATGAAATTAAAAATACAGTCCAAGACATAGGCATACAAAATGAAATGCTTCTGAATAACTGGTGTAGTTTAACTAAATGATGATCTACACGTAGACATTGTACAGCAAAAAGGGTAAAAGCTTGGGATACGTTCAGGTTGTTGCAAACAATCACTTCCCCAGAGTCACACAACTCTGAAATAAACTTTTTTTTTTTTGTTATTTTTGCAAAAAAAGGGGAAATCATGATTCAACATGCCAGATTTTTCAGGGGGAAAAAAAAAATCTTTCCGTTTAGATGCTTGTTATTAGCCCTTAAGTATCAAGTTTTGCTAACAGCTATTACTGCTGCCTTCCATAACACCAGAGCACTTCTGTGCTGAGTTTCTGTGGAAATGGAAATGCATTTCAGTACATATCAAAGGAAGCGCAGATGCATCTCTAACTGTTTCAGCACAGAAGGGAATTTTTTAATACAGTTATAATCAGCTTAGACATGAGTTAACTGATACTTAAAGTGTACTGAATAACAAAGCTTGTTAAGCTTGCATTTCATAGCCATGGTTATCCATCAAAGATCATCCAGAATTTTCTTTCAATTGCTGAAAGAACAGATACATGAATTCATAAGAAATAGGCCCCTAAAGTCTTATATAGCCATTAAAATACAGATTTTTAGCCCTTACCCACCTTTACTAGCGTTTCATTTCATTCCTTTCACTCATTCCTTAAGCAGCAGGTTCCTATTTAGCAGGATCGTGGAGTACATTTTATACCCCGTAAAAATTACGTAGAATCACAGAATGGTTTGGGCTGAAATGAACCTTAAAAGCTCGTCTAATTCCAAACCCCTGCCACAGGCAGGAACACCTTCCGCTATCCCAGGCTGCTCCAAGCCCCATCCAAGCTGGCCTTGAACCTTCCAGGGATGGGGCAGCCACAGCTTCTCTGGGCAACCTATGCCAGGGCCTCATCTCCCTCACAGGGAAGAATTTCTTGCTAATGTCCCATCTAACACTGCCCTCTATGAGTGTGAAGCCATTCCCTCTTGTCACTCTTACCCAAAGTCCCCCCCCCAGCTCTCTTGGAGCCCCTTTAGGCACTGGAAGGGGCTCTAAGGTCTCTCCAGTCTCCTCTTTTCCAGGCTGAACAGCCCCAACTCTCTCAGCCTGTCTCCAGAGCAGAAGTGCTCCAGCCCCTAAACATCTCCCTGGCCCTCCATAGACTCTCTCCCAGAGGTCTGTGTCCTTATGCTGGGAGCCCCAGAGCTGGACACAGTACTCCAGAACCCTGAACGTCCAGATCCTGAACAGAAGTATCCGAATTTCTTTAGAGGAAAGAACTTAGAGAAAACCTCTCTTCAGGAATTAGACTAGTCTTACACACTTCAGTGCTTTCCAAAAGCAAAGCGAGACAGTATCAATACCCCTCCTGACAGGGAACCTGTGACAGACCGTGTCCACAGAGGCTTTCCAGTCTTCATATGCAAAAACTTCTATGGCAGTTTCAGTTGTTCGGATGTGACTTTTGCAGTTCAGACAGGTGAAAGCTTCCTTAATAAAGGGATATGTTTTGTGCCACTAGGTATCACATTTGCCTAGCCTTAAGAAAGCTGCAGAATCCCATAGGATGCAGCTGTAACGATTTCCAGTGTGAAGACCCCACTGCCCCAAAGTTCCTTTGCATTGCAACTGCCTTGCCACACACCTTGTCAAATTTTGTTAGGTCCTTCATGTTTCCACCAATAACCACAAGAGCAGGCAGAGAAATAGGGAGGGCAGGAAACCTTCTTACACTTTTAAATAGTGTTTGAGCCACATATTCCAACTGTGTTGCCTTTGCCCTCTGTGTGCTCGAGAGGGACGGTCTCGGCAGCTTTAGAGCAGGAACGGAGGTGTTACCCTTTTACTGCCAGTCACACGTTCTCCATGCACATTCATTGTCCCTTCAAAGCCTGCACCAAGGCATCCATGGCCAAGAACAAAGTCAAGTTGCACCAGTATGTGCTGCATGTAGTAGTTTTCTCTCTAAGGTTTTGGCATCGGACACAACATACTAATGATTTCACAGTTCCTGCAGAGCCTCTCAAAAGTGCCTGCATTTTCAGGTTCAGTATATGCCATGGGCTTTTAGTCGGAGATTTAGAAGTTATTAGGTTGTCTACAGAACTGATGAGGAGCAATGATTTGATATTGCTTGTTCTTAAAAAGCAGTCTTTAATGAAACACAACCATACAAGGGTAAGTGAAAAGTCTAAAATATTATTTATACTGAAGTTTGCTGTGATCTCCCAAGTTTATAATGGCTTTATAAAGTGCATGCTGTGATAACTATTCTTGACATCCTGTTCTGTTTTTAAAAACAATTTGTATTAAGCAATTTTTCTCACCAGCTCAGTTCAATTTAAAACTTTATTTTAATTCTACTGAAATTACATTTTTGCATATGTAACAAAATTTGTCCCCCAGGTTTTAAACATTAAACTATCTTGAAACTTACAGTTTTCTGACAAATGAAGATTTTTGAGCTGATAAATTTTTCTCCTGCCTGTAGCATTTTAAAATGCAGTAACAAGTCGACAACTCAGCACAGTATCTTTGCCAGAATTTATGACCACAAAGCTGCACAACACCGGAGATTACTTCAATCTAACACAATAATTAAAACATGATCCCTATTATCTACAGTGCTAGACATGCAGTATTTCTTACACACACGGTATTGGCATTTATAGAGGAGCTTCACAGACGCACACAGGTTTTATTTAGCCGCTGCTACTTTTTCATGCAGTATGTTGACACTGCTGGGTTTGACCAGGAGGAGCTGGTCATCCACGTGATGGTCCCGTGTCCTGGACAGGCTCAGTTTCCCAGCTGAGATCAGGCAGAATCTGGCCAGTGAAGGGGAAACAATCACACATTGCCCCTCTAACCTGCAATTAGCAGCTCGCTAAGACATTTGCATAGCTGTGTTAAGAGCAGTGACGGATCAGGTTTTTCCAGACCTAACACTTTCAGGCAGACTCTACTGACATGTTTGGCTCTGTGACCTTTCGTGATTTGATTTTGAAGGCAAATTTCACCACCCTCAGGAGAATTGCATTCTGGAAGTTGCCAACTGTAGCTGAAAACTTCTGTCAGTGTGACTGTGCTAGAAACCACAAAGTGAAATATAATACCAGCTGGGTTCGAACACTTTAGAAAATGTTCCAATCTAGCATTTCATTCCTTTGCCCAAACAGGATACCCACAGTATGTCTAACAGCTTGGACTCAGTTTTCTTGGCCTGAAATAATTTTGCATCCTGGCAGGATACTTCATTTCCTCTGCAAATCTCTGTCTTTCACTTAATGTTTCCAGAACACCTAATTTTTCACACCACACTTTGCTCATTATTTAGGGGATCCTACATTTCCAGCAGGGAGAGCAAAATAATTTGAAATAGTATTGCATTAAAATGTGCCTGTGGTTTTAAAAGTCCACATAAAGTTGCTTTTTGGAGAATTTCAGACTTCAGCTTCTAGTAAGCTTTTTATTTATTGTGAAATCTGCTTACAGCATGAAGATTAAAAGTTGTTCTTTTAAGAGAAGAACAGAAGTAACAAATACTGCAGGGTTGATTGGGGCACAGCTAAGTTCTAAAACATTATACCAAATACCAGACCTTTAATTTCTCTGGTTTCATCCCAATCTGAATTGAATCAAAATGCATTTGGGTTGCCCACTGCAGAACACTCCTTTAAGTAAGATAAACTCATTTTCTTCTTTTTGTATTCAGTGGTGAAAATGCTCAACTCTCATTAAACAAAACTTTTGACCTACAGTGGTTCATACTGCAATTTTGAGCAGAGGAAGCATACTAAAGAATAAGGCAAAAAAAGAAGAATTTATTCCCATTTTAAGTAGTTCAAAGGTAGTTGAAAATGTTAAACTTGGCATCCTTTCAACCCAATAAAATTAAAAACATGAATCAATGCAGGAAAAAATATAGCAAGATTATAAATAACACACTAATAACACGCACTAATGACAGAGTAATTTCAAAATCTAATGTACTTTTCTAACCAAACTGTACAAGCACTCCCCAGTTATTTTTGGCCGGATATGTTCCCTAGGATTGTGCCTACTTCTTGAGTTGAGCAATCATTTTCCATTAACATTTTTACCAATCCAAATTATTCACTTAACTTTGCTGAAGGATAATGCAAGAAGCTCAAAATCATGACTGACATAAATGTATTCCTGTAATTTGTGGATTAGAGCTGCTTTCTGGTGATTTCCATGAGACAGAGATTGCTTCCAAAAAGACTTATTACCCATACCACATCCTTATGCATAAAGATACAATAACCACAGAATATGGAATAAAGTGAGGTGGAAAGGGTGTCAGACCATTCAATCCATTCATTGTAGCTTATGATTCAGAAAGAAATTTGCATAACCTGCTCCGAAAGACTTTCTATGTAATGATGCTTCCTCAGTTTCCCAAAGCAATATTTCAATGCTTCAGCTCTCTTACCGTTAGAAAAGGGTTTTATATAACCCAAATTTTCCTTCAGGATACGTTCTTCATTTTTTCCAAATAAATATCAGAATAGATCTTCATTTCTCTTTGCAGTGGCTGACTACATATTTAAAGAGTTTTGATGAGTCTACTCAATTTCCACTGTTCTAACTCCAAAAACGCCAGTTCCTGTCCTCTTAGGAAATATTGAGTTTGCTATGTATGATTATTCTTTATTCTCTCCCAGCCCTTCTCCAACCGCTCACAGCCTTTTTTTCAGGTACAATGCCCAAAACTGAAACAAGTGCTCTTTACAAAAGGGATGTGTTTTATGTTTTAGCTTTATGCTAAAACATATTCCTGAGTGTCACTCATTTAAATAGAAGGAAATAAGAGAGATCTCAGGTTCAGACTCCAGTTGTACACACAGTGTGTCTGCACTCACCCTAAGCTCAGCACTACTAATATGTGCAAGTCTGCAAAGAGCTTTTTACCAGATATCAGACTTATATACTCAAATTCAACCTGGGACATCATGAAAGAGAGCTCTTCCTGCTCAACTGTTTTAGGGTTGATCTTTTTGTTTCGTTTATGTGAGGAGATAAGATTTGTCAAATATTTTAGGTAAAATTTTTCCTAGATTTTTTAGAATATTGCTGTTACGTAGGCAGATTGGTAAGTTTATTTTCACTCCTGATTTATAAACTCCTGTTAAAAAAAAAAAAACAACCAAAAATAAACCCAGAAAATCTAATGACCTTCAAGTGGTCAATTTTTTCCAACTACACATTTGAAAAGTATTGTGTGAACACCTTTTCTTACTTTTAACAGCAGGAATGCACTCTGTACTGCAAAAGCCAGAACAAGTTATTATGACTTGCTGGGGAAATAGAGGGACATTACAAAACAATCAGCTTCCTTTATTGATTTTACACTTTGCTCATGCTCTATATGTGTAGTTCAACTAGCACTGCGAAAGGGAAAGTGCTTCTTTGACACTGCCACATGCTTATTTGTTGAAAGAACATTTCTAAATTAAAAATTTGAAAGCAAATATTCAAGAAAACCTAGATGCAGTTCGACACTATAATAAACCCCATTTTAATTTACATTGAATTTATGTGCTTTCTTAAGTTCTTTTTTCCAGCACTGTTTCAATAAATCAGTAGTTATTAACACTTTCGAGCAAGGAAGAGTTCGTTCAGACTTACAGCTACAATGGAATTTTATGACTCTAAGTGACACATTTTTTAAAACTGGAATAATCCAGAAGCATTCAAGCTAATTCTCTGAATGCTGAGAGAAGTGATAGTGCTTAATCATGCATTTAGCAGTGGTGTTACACAACCTTCACCAGTCTATGGCATGCATGAAATTCAACACCTAAAGCATTACAAATGTTTAATGAAATCAATTCTCTAAAAGTTCACATCTATGTTTTATATGCAAGCAATACTTATTTTTAATCCTCTGCTTACTCACATCTCTCTTGCATATAAAGAAATTGTTTACAACTTCTTAAACAAATTAAAACCAATCATGCGTGTCAAACAATTCAAAATAACAGCAGTTGTGCCAGTAACTCCCTGCATTTTGAGCATGGATGTTGTTTGGAAACAGAGGAAGCCTTAAAAGTCAACAAAATTACCCCAGTTCTACTGGTTCAACTTCACAGGAGTCAGCTGACTGCCACAGCAGAAGATAATTTGTTCCAAATCATTTTAATGCTATAGAGGCACACTCAGTAATGTTATCTGGGACAGAAAGGGTACCATGAAGTCTGTCTGAAAGCAGCAAACAGCATTTGCACTTAGTGTGAAAAATCTAAACCTACTCTTTCTTCACATTAAAAGTCCAGCCTCTTAAAGGAAATGTATTTTTAGCCTTATCTCAAAGAAGGGCACCCGAGCAGTTTCCTACTGCAGCACAAAGTTTACATAAAGACGATTCCATCTCTGAGTGCTAATCAAATGTCATTTGTAAATGATCAGAGGACATTATGAAGGCTTGCCTCTATGGACACTGAGATCAGCTTTGTTATCTTTTATGAACGTATACATTGTCCTGTGTGCATATAACAGTGACTGACACACTGATTAATGCGTCTCTTTTTACGCCAGGAAAGGCCAAAACTAAAAATACCCTGGGAAGGCCTCTTTTTCCATACAGCTCAGTAAACTCATTTCAGCTCTCCTTCACATAGATCTGCAATCACTGTGCAGATAAACAGCATCCACAGAGCTTCCATGTTGAAAAACAAGAGTATTTCTGAGTTCCTAAATATTAACCCAAATCCTGCACTTGTTTCACACACTGCGAGCACCAAGGCACAACTGTACCCTCTTGAGAAAGATCTGGAGAGAGGATCCACAGCAATTCCTATGAATTCTCTTAGAAGGACTGGGGCTTGAGTAAGGGCACAGAAACTTCAGAGCAATTCTTTGTTACATGAATAATAGGGAAACAGGAAATTGTAGCAAAATCAGCAATTCTGATCAATTGTAGATTTTTGAAAATACCTCTCAAATTCATTACCGTATATTAAAAATCCAATCTTAAAAGACTTTTCTTCCTGTGACTTCTGCTTTATCTGAACAAAGGCTATAAACAAGGAGTTTAAGGTTATTTGCTTTTCTTAATGCAAAGGTACCTATCTCTTCCTGTGGAGGCAGGAAATGCTGGCACAGGAACAGAGAATTTAAGTAACAGACACTACTTTTACCTTGAGTGGGCAAGTACTGAGGCTTTTGTCATTATGCAATTGCACTTTGTTGGATCCCAGTGTCCTGACAATCCTTTTACAGAACACTATAGCATGAACTCTGTGAAATAGCTTTTGCTGGTTGTTTAGGCTCTCATATGTATTTACACAATACTGCTTCTGTCATTGATTTTTTCATATCTGCTACAGAATGTCAGATGATTTAACAAGCTGTAGAGTCAGATACTACTTATTTCAGATAGAGCTTAATACAAGGAAGTTTGGTCTATCTTGCTCCCCTGCCCCTAAATTTCACATTCAGAGAACTACAGCTCAGCCTAGTAACCTTAAGCTTAATACGTGGAATACCATAAATATTTTAAATATATAGATATTGGTATGCTCCAAATATCTTCTGCTTTTATTACTAATTGGGACTTATGACCTTCGTTCCAAGTAAAAACATTTTAAAAAACCCTCCTGACCTTAAAGAGATACTAAATAAATCAGTTAATATATTTTTATCTTAAAACTGTCACAAGGATTTCACCTTCTAAAGTTAGAGCTTTGAGGAACAGATTCTGATCACTTTTATACTGGTTTTATACTGATATTGCTGCATTGTGCTCAGAAGAGCTCATCCTGTCTTACAATACCATGAGATCAGCATCTGTACACTTCAGCAAAAGTGAAGAAAAGCCAGACGAAAACGTGCCTTGACTTTTTCCTTATATTTGCAAAGGAATATCAGCCTGTATCCAAAGTGCCTCAACTGTCTGGACTTCATCCTAAGCAAAGGTTTCCACAGACAGCAAGGCCTCGCACACAACAGTCAGGACCAGAATCCCAGGGTGGGGCTGACTTCTCTCACCAGCATTTGGTGTTTGACAAAGCAAGAAGGTTTAACTGAGGTCAACTGGAGGCAGCCTGCGCTGGGCTGGACTCGAGGGCTGGGCAGATAACTGTTTGGGATAGACTGCATGCAGACTCAGAGATAAGCATCAGTAGAGATCAATACAGCAAAAGCAAAACCTCAAGAGTTAAGAAATCATACAGCAGCAGCTTAAAAAAAAAAAAGAAAAATCAATTTTTTTTTTTTCCTATCCAGAAAGCTACTAGCAAGATTATATTTGGGTCAATGCCACTCAGACATTTCAAATCTATACCTTCTTGGACCTTATATCATACCTATTGCTCCTACAGTCTCATCTCCTCCCTTTTTCTCTCAAAAATGAGGAAAGCTAACAAACCAGAACCAAGTGTAACTCAGATTTCTGCTTTGGTACTCCAGCTTTCCACTAACCTTCACAGAGGACTCTGACCATGAAAGTCAGTGTTTTGATGTGTAGGTCTGCTGTCCTACAGCCAGGACTGCAGGGTAGGATGTTCTACATTATCACTGGTTTCTCCTTTGACCCTATAATTCTGGTTGCTATTGAAATAGATTGGCCATTTCCATACTACTGAATTAGGCAGATGTAATACAAACTGGAAATGTTTGCAGTGTGTCCTAGGAGAAAAGTTCCTTAGATGAGGAATCTTCTGTTCTCAGAATTAGAAATACAATGTAGAACCCATTAAAAAAAAAAAAAACATCACCTTCTACTTTGTAGTTTCCCCACTGGTGTTTCTCTCACAAGATCTAGTGAAGCCAAAAAACGTAATTTAAAATTTATTAGAAAAAGTAGGGAAAAAACACTGTAGAAAATTAGGAGTCAAAAAAGTTGAAAACTTTTTTATTGCTTTACAGCTCTAGAAAAAGAAGAAAACATATGATCTCTGAAAAACATTTTCTTCTTTCCCCTTCCCTCATTCCTACCCAATAAAAAGAAGAAAAACAGAATATCAGCAGCAAATCCAACACTGAGACTCAGACTGGAATTTCTTCTCTATAAATTAAATTACCCACGGATTCAGCTGATATTTACATTAGTGCCAAGGGAATGGAAGAGAATTCACCCACGCTTGGCTCGAGGAACATCCAGCTGCAGAAGGGCCCTCAGTGCCCTGTGTGATGGCCAGAGGCCCCAGGGAGAGGCTCGGCACAGATTTGCAGCTGGGGCAGCCAGAGTGGCACAGCCCTGCTGAGAAGGCTGCTGAGATTTCAGCTGGGGCAAACCCATAAGTTTTCCTAAATCCCAAACGGTTTCAACTGAACCAGCTAAACAGGCAACGTAAAGCAACTTCCACTGATAATCACACTCCACACACATTATTCAGTCATTAGCTTAAGAAGCTTGCAGATTCACAGATATCATCTGTTCAAGCATCAGAAAAATTGAAGATGGAGGGAAACATTTCACTGTGTTCTGATTCTCGCCCAGATTACATGACAGGTATTTTTAACTCGCCTCAACTACAGTTTTCTCCTGTAAAGAAGAGTTTTTCTCCTATAAATAAAAAGCTTAAAAGAAAGTTTGCAGACATCAATTTGTGATCAAAAATACAGAAAAAACTGCTTCATATGCTGCTTATAAATAAAATTCTCTCTTTACCAGACTATTCATCTATCTTCTGCTTTCTTCCTATCCACCATCCAGGGCTCCTGACACATGATTTGTGGAATCCCAGTTATTCATCTGATAGCCCACAACTGCATGCTCTCAGCTATTACATTATATAAATTGTGCCTTTGTGTAAATTACACATCACAAAAATTCCTGTCTCATGCATTCAGGCATCTCTTGATTCACTGTTTCTTTGATTTGAGTGCTTGTACACCACGTTCTCTTCCATAACTAGAATTTCCTTTTTTTTTTTCTTCTTCAAACTTATTCTGATTACAGTTTTATTTCTCTTTTCATACTATTTGAAATTTCCAGAGCAAGAAAGACTACGGGTTGGATGATTGAACAGTATAATGAAGAAAAAGGGAAGAGCAAAAAGCAGACATGGTTTGGATGAGCTGAATTTTAAAGGCTAGAGCTGCTGTTGTGGTGGTATAAGCAGAAATTTGCAACATTTCCTGAAGACTATTATTTCATCTTCACTGCTTTTTATGATCCAAAGCTGTAGCATCCCCAGTCTTAAACACCCTTAAATATATTAGCATAGAAGCCGTGCTCCTGCCCTGTGCTCCCCACTAGCCCTGCTCTGATGGCAGCGGGGTGAAGCACAGCACACGAAAGGCCCTGAAGCAGGGGTGAGTTGCAGGTGCCTGCCTGCCTGCCCACCCTCCCATCTGCACACCGAGTCTACAGCAGCAGCTCTGCTACAGAGGTGTTCAATGGCAGAAAGGGCTAAATCAGCTTCACTGGCAGAGCTTGTTCTTCAGTGTGTGCACCAAGTGAGATGGTTAGTGCTAGTAACGAATGCTAGTTAGAGGAAATGGTTCAAGGCTTTTTTTTTTTTTTTTTTCCCCCATAAAAAACAGCAGTTTACCCTATTAATTTTGTCTACAAGGTAATCTCCTTCTGGCCAGTGTAACAAGCTGCTATCTAGAGGAGGCACAGCTTAAAATATCATGTATATATAGTTTGTTAATCACTGTGGGATGATAGAGGTAAAATCAGGTTATGTCATCAGCTCCTCGATGTCTTCATTCCAACAAGAGCTTTTTATAAGACTGAAGAATTTCACAATTTCCATAAAAGCTGTACAACTTGCAGAAGGACTATCCGTTGAACTTAGCACGAGTACTAATTGTGGCAATTATTTCTCTCTAAGTGACAAAAGTGTTGATAAATATGTCATTACAAAGCTTCTTTACAGTGCTATTCCCCTGAAAAAGAAAATGGTAGCTTTACTTCTAGTTGAACATAACTTCTTTTCCCCCACACTTAGTAGCAGACCTTCTGGAATCATGACTATTCAAATGGCTCTCAGCTACATCTCTGACAAATGATTTATGATACCTGGAGAGCTACTGCAGGTGACTCTCCTCCTCTGTATGATATTTAGTTATTGAAACAAGATTCTGGTTTTTTCAACAAGTGCAGAGGAAGGGAATGAGCGATTTCTCATTTACTTACTCACTTTGAGAGGAATATTTCCTTCCCAGGAGGGGCCATTATTTATAGTGATCTGAAGCATCCATATTTCCACCAGTAAAGGACAGAATTTAGAGTCATTGCTTAGCTGATAATATTAATAGCATTTGAGACTGAAGCTGAGAAAGGTGAAAATAACTTCTCTTTCTGATGAAACAGTGGTTGGAAGAAGAAAAATACTGTAGGAATTTGTGCTGAAAAGGAGCAAGGAAAGCTTTACACAGGTGTTCAGAACAGGTATTAAAAGGGCACTATTTTACATGCTATTTCCCTATTCATGTTTTTCAGACAGTTGGCACCGAATCCTGCACAGAGAAAATACATCAATTACTTTCAAGTTGACTTTTTTCCACCCAGTACTCAGAAATCTTTCTTAGCATCTTTTTCATCACAAAGTCTGTGATTAACCACCACAGGCTGAATATTGTGGTTGAGAACATAAGCTGGTTTAAATCAGCACCAGCCTTGTGAAGTTGTTCAGTAATGTCAGTTTTAAGAGACAACCCCCCTGTCATTAGGTGTGTAAAGCTGCATTATCCTTTTGGCATTGTATCACTAGAAATAATAATGTGTAGGGCTGGCCAGCTAGGAAAATCCTTGCCTGCTTTTAATATAGGCCATATATTCTGATAAGAAAAAAGGCATCAAGAGCTTGCTGCATTAACAAAACGCAGAATAGAGTAAAATTTCATTCCATGGAACAAAGCAGGCCTACATCTCTGGTCACAAGTGCTGACCTTCCTTTTCCGTGGTACAGTGAGTGACAGCACTTGCACTGCTAAGTGCCACTCCCTGGGACGGGAAGAGGACACGGTGACACAAACTGGAGAACTGCTCTTCTCCATGGGAGTGGGATTGCAGCCTTCGGACTGAGTGGGGATTTCAGACTGGCACTGGCCACCTGTGGAATCTTTAGCTCAAAAAGCGGATCTACATCAAATTTACCTTGGGACACACCTTGACAGCGAATTCAAACATAAGTTAAATCCTTCACAAAAATATTATTGAGGTGGCACATTGATAGCTGCTTTGGGTGGGTTTTCATCACTGTAAAAGTGTCACAGATATACAAACACAGAAATTGATGCAGGGCAAATCATCCTTTTTTCACCATAAAGCACACTTCCTTCTGAAAGCTGATTTTTCATAACATTGAAGCAGGTATTATTTTTTTATTTAATATAAGCAAAATGAACATACGCAATTTTTCCAACAATAAACCTTTTTATCTCTGGAAATAGAGCATTGAGAAATGATTTCTTTTTTGACATTAGCTAACCCACTGAAAAGTTGTGATTATTTATCAAGTAATTTTGTTATATTTAAGTGAACAAAAGCTTGGAAAGAATGCTGCTAATGAAAGACAGAAATAATTCTCTCCCTGAAACAATTCTATTCTAAATGTATAAAAATGCACAGAAGAGGCCAATATGTCCACTTCTGTACCTGAAAATATTTTTATCAGCCATTAACACTCCCTTTTGAAAAATACAAGCTTAGACCTCAAACTCAGCTCTGCTTTTCCCAAAATTGTTTCATTTTAATTGCTTGAAATAATTGGGGAAAGGAGAGATCAGGGTTATTTTTAAGAAACAGCATGGCTTGGAAAAGCTATTCACGTATAGCTAGTCATACATGCCACCAGTACCCGATATAACCAGCCCACTAAAAAAGTGAAAAAGACATCAAATTTTAATGGAAATGTTGCTGTAAGAGCCACCATTTATCAAGCACACAAGCTACTGCTCTAGGCTGCCAGGAGTCACTGTCAAAGTAAGGAAAGAGGACATTCCAGAGGGCTGCAAGGAAAGAATTCCCCCTGTGAGGGTTGGGAGGGGGTCTGGTGTCCCCTGCCAGTGGACGCAGTGACTGCGCTTTGGAGGGCAGAAGCTAAAAATGAGATCAAGGTTCAAACACCCAGATACAAGGTACCAATTAAAGGGCATGGCAAGGGAGGGGGATAAAACACTTTTCACCCTCCTTTGGGGTCTGGAATGCTTTTGCTCCATTAGCCAGACTGTTATTTAGGACACCTTTTTTCCTTCGTGAGTGTGAGTGACAGCTTCTGTTTCTGCCCCTCCCCAAGGGACAAAATGAACACCATTGGAGCAGGTACCACCCCTGGTTGTACACAGCTGTAAGGATAAGGATTTTCCTTTGGTATCACTTATAATAAGGAAAAAATCATCTACACAACTGACTGCCAGGCTGGGAGGAAATGGCCTTGGCATGAGCTGGGGGAGCAGGGGAGTTTTAGAACAGGGACATTAATTATATCCTCTCCTGCAGCTCCAAATGGAGATAAGCAGAGACAATCTGATCATCTGACTTAGACTTGTCAGCTGAGAGTAGAGTTTCATGTTAGTAGATGGGAAATAAATATTGAAAATATCCTTTTACACTTGCAGGCAAAGGCAAGAGTTACACAGCTCTTAAAGTGCAGCACTTAGTGTCAATATCAGCGGAAATTAATGAGCTGTGCAGCCATCCCTGACCTCACAAGCCAAAGAAAAATTTCTGACTTTGAGACTATTTCTTCTGACTACTCTGTAACACCTGCATGGGAGACTGAAACACAAAGGAATCCAGACAAATCTTGATTCATAAAAAGAAAGATGTCAGATTTTAAGACCTGATCAGATGACATTATCATTTGCAGAAACTGTAAACATTTAATAACTTCAAATTTGATTAAATCCGTGACTATCCCACTACAGTGACCTTGTGGACAAATGCATAGATGGAATATGGCAATCACAAGGGCAGGGTACGTCATCTTTTGCAGAGGATTCTCCAGTACATGATGGAAAGGAATCATTTATTGCTGTGTGGTGTTACGTTTTGGGGTTTTTTTTGGTTTTGTTTTTAAAGTAGAAGTAAAATATTATTCTCACTGAAAATACCTAAGGAGCAAGACATTTTGAAAAAACTCCCCATTACAAGGAAAGGTTTCTCTGAGCATTTCAGATCATCTGAGCTGCCACAGGCTACCAACTCTTATGTTCATTCCAAATCTAACTTTTTTATAATACAGTTCTGGAAGTGTTTGCTATAGCAATCCTTAGAACAAAAAAGCATGAAAGATTTCTATTTATTTCTGGATTCTACCCTCTGGAATTGTAGCAAAAGCCAGGAAAACAAAGCATCCCTAATGCATCCCTGTAATCTCAAGGAACAAAGGGAAGAGGATGCCGTGGACGAGAGGTGTGAGCAATGTCAGAATGCCTGAGGTTAACAGCATTGTAAAATAAGCATTGGCATAAACAAGTCAAGAGCAGTGCTTCACATTTAAATTCCTTGAAGCATGTGGCTTTTTCTCCTTATATATGTGCACACTTGTGCCTGTAAAATCACAGAGTTTTCCAAGGACAGGTGCTTCACGAAAACATTTAAATTCTAGAAACCTTTGGTCTTAGTCTACCTTTCAACTCTTCTGAATCTGTGGCTAAATAAGTACATTAAATCAACTTTGAGAAAAAAAACCAAACTAAACCAGTCTATTTTCAAGGAGATTGATATCTTTTCCAAAGCTGATTTAGTAATGTAAAAAGACAATTAACCCTTATAGAAAATTGTGATCAAGACAAAACTTGGCTCCGAGCTAGACATTGCAGTTCTGTTCAGACACAGAAAAAAAGATTTAGAGATAATTTTACAAGCAATGTCTCAAAGGTAGGCAAGATTTCATTACCTATTTTCTCAACATTCTAGTCTTACATGTTTGTTATTATTTTCTGTATAAACACAAATAATGAATCTGGAGAAGTTAAAGTTTCATAGGAACATAATTTTGCAGTCAGAGAAAACTACCACACCTAAATGAAACATGACAAAAAGAATGTCTAAGCTTTAATAAACATGGCCTGTGGAGTTACCAGAGATCTGATTGGGTAATCAAGCCTTGAAAACAATCTTATAATGAAGCAAAAATTAAAAAATAAGTGCTTAAATAAAATTGCAAATGCGGTTGATCATGAATTTGGGAAAAAAAAAAAGTAGAGACATCCTCCTAAGTCCAAAATAAGAGAACCCAAACAAAGCCAAAAATTTCTTCATTATCTTTTCTGCACTTGCACCTCAAATGGGCATTTAAAAGAAGCAGCATCCCCACCCCAAATCAGAACCCTGCCAACCTGACCTTGGGTCTCTCTCCTTACCCAGTTTGGCTGTGGTAAGACACAAAAGCCACCACGTTAAGAAAGAGAGAGAGCACATTTACGAATTTTTCTAATCTCTTTAAAGTTTTTCAGCAGTGCTAAATTAAATCCCTTTCACCCTTATCACTTTATCCATCAGATAATCCAGAGGATATTTGGATTCAGACGTCCATAGCACCAAAGATCTTTCATTACAAACCACAAACAAGCACTTTTATTGAACAAGAACCCAATTACTTAACCCAGTTTCAGATTTCATTCTACCCTGCTGCTTCCACCTCGACATGGACCTACTAATCTCTTCTGACGGGCATTGCTACATATCAGTTCTGATACACAGAGATGATTCCTAACCTCCCTTGCAGAGAGCTACTGATTAAATAAACTGAGATGCCCATCTCAGCTTCTTTGGACCAATGAATAACAATGAGGAAATAAAGTTGAGAGATAGAGACCTTTTTCCCTTTAATATGAACAGCATTCAGAAATAGACAGAAAATGAGGGAAAATAATTCAGTAAAAGAAGCAGGAATGGAAACAGCTAAGTGTTTATTGTGCCCTGTATAAATGAGTCATTTATTGTATCAGCTAGAGGTTATGCTTCCTTCTTTTGTTTCTCTACTGCAAATTAGTAAACTGTTTCTTTGCGACTGTACTGGATAAATGAGGGTATAACTTCAAATTCACCAGGCTGAGGGTCATGAATATTGGAACACAAAGACTTCAACCTTCTCTGCAGAAGTACTCCACTACGATACATGAACTCCTGGTTTTCCTTCCGGCCCCAAATGGTGACAGAATCATCAAAAGCTGCAAGCGTATATCACCCAGATCACAAGCACAGAGATGAAAGTTTGTCGCTAATGAACTCAGGAAACTAGACTAAGTACACATAGAAAAAAAGAGGGAGATAAATTAGATGAACAAATGACCTCTCTCCAAATCAAATCAATTATTAGAAAAAGGTTGTTAGAGCCAGACTTCTATTAACTCCAATAACCCCTGGTCTCCAACTCGATGTGTTAGATACAGCACTCCTGATAGAGGAACGGGCAGTTCCCCTGTTTATGTAAACAGCCTGCATTGTAATTCAGTGGCCAGCAGGCAGAAATACAAGAATCTGAACGACGACAAGGAGCCATTGTAAAATATTACAAATAGGGACACATATAAACGTGGAAAGTAAAAAAGAAGAGCTGGATAAGAACAGAATGAGAGAGATCAAAGCAAAGCAAGCCAGAGAACTAAACATGATCAGTGATAATGTAATTATACCGAAGAAGTAGGAGAGCTCTAATACCACTTATGTCAATCCAGGGGGAGTTACCAAACACCGGCGAGCAGGACCACAGAGCCTCTATGATCAATTCCCTTCAATTACTTTAAGATTCATATTGCTATACTATTTCTTTTGAGACCAAAAAAAAAAAAAAAAAATCTAGAATTTGACCATGTGTTTCTACAAGAAATTTTAAAACAAGGTTTAGAAAAAAAAAAAAAAAAAAAGTGAATAGAGTCTAAACTATTTTATCTATGGAGGAACTTCTTTTGCTTCTATCAAAATATCTACTTATCTCTGCTACTGAGATACTTCTTTCTTACAACTGTGTATTTCCAATACAAATATTATAAAGGAAATGTAAAAAAATTGTGTTGTCTCTACATTTGCTATGTGTTGACAAAGACCTTGTTGTCCTGGCTTTTTCTGCCTCTGTCTGGTAGCTATTTTGTGCTGACTTGTTTTGTCCCATTTATAGCTCTGCACTAGGGAGAATTAATGACTTTCTGTACTTAGTTGGAGTTAGAGATGAGTATTTTTCGTGGAAAAAAGTCTTAGTTCAACCACGAGCTGCATGGAGGAATTTTTAAGGAAATATTTAAGTCTCAATATTATTTATAATTTCTCTACAGAAGAAATCCCATCTTTTGAAAAAGTCCGTCCTCTTCCTTGTATTTCTACTCAAGACCTTTTCAGGCAAAGAAAGCTATACAGAAAAAAAGTTTTGTGAACAACTCCTTACCATGATAATGTCTATCTAAAGATCATTTCAAAAGATACCTGCTGCCTTTCATCACTAAGTAAGACATTTAGACAATTATAGGTGCATTTGAGAGTATCTTGTGTTTGCAGGAATTTGACCCTTTAAGGAGCAGCTGACACAACTACAACAATAAGATACTCACATTATCATTGCAGATTTGACTAACCCTCGTTCTGACCCTAAAGGAAGAAAAAAGGCTTCTCCCAAACAGAGCTTTGTGTATGTTAATCACAATGTTGATGCAGACCTCTATTTAGCCTGTATTGCTTACATTTTCTGTTACTTGAAGTCACATTTGTTTGCCCTCCTACTCCCTCCACCTTTTTATCCACCATATAATTGATGGCACAACCATTCTTTGATTTGCAGAGCAGTTACATTCTGCATATTCTCCACATAGTAAGAGGGGAAAATTGATAGTAGTGGATAGAAAGGAGATGTCATGGGAATAACATTTTTGCAATCACTAAACTGCTAAAAATACAACTTCCCACCCCAAGAAAAAAAGAATTTATTTCAAATTTGACACGTTTCAACCAGCACTTATCACCTCCCCAGTGAAAATCTACAACCTCTCCCAGTGAAAGCAAACAGCTGGTTTTGAATGTGCTGTGTTCTGCCATCTAAGGTAAAAGGAAGCACATCCAAATGCAAAATGGTGGCTCCTTTGTTCAGACTCTCTATTTTGGACCTCCACGTAGTGTAGGCAAAGTTTCTGTTATAACTTTCACATTGTTTTTCTTCCTTTTGTCATTGGACATAGAGTACTATGTCTTTCATCATATTTGGAAACAAATTACAGCACTTGATTATATTAGTTAAATAGGGGTTGATTGATGTCATCAATGCAAATTAATTATATCTAGTTAATGTTTCTGTGCCAGATTCCCTCAGCTAATAAAGTGATAGGAAAATGAAGTGTCAGAAAGAACCATTATCTTTTCTTTTCAAGGTCAAGTTGTCGATAAAGCTTTGACATGAACTCGCTGGGCAGGGACAAGACTCATCGAAGGAGGCCTTTTAATCATGTTTATTATTTTTGCCAGCATGAATGTATTACCTAAAGCTGTGGTAATAATCTTCACAAGCAAACATTAAGCCAAAAACATCTGTTTGTTATCACTGCAGGTCAATTTGAGAAGCTGCAGATCTATTTGTGCATTTGCATCAACAGAATTCTAACCTACTTCTGTTTGCCAGTCAAACACGAGTCTGTAGAGGTGACCAGAAGTGTCACTCATGTTCCATCTGTTTACGTGATTGAAATATCCTTCTCATGTACATCGAGTGCAGCCAGTCTACACCTGTTTCTTCTTCTGGCTTTGTACACCTACAGCTTGAGTTCAGTGCCAACCAAGCTAGGCTAAAGAGCAGGTATTCAGAAGCTCTTAGAGAAACCAAAAGACCTTGAACAAAAAATCTTAGAAACTTAGCTGTTCTCTCTTTTCAAGTGCAAACATCGAAGTACAGCAATCTTATCTTCTTTCATTAACTAGTCTGAAAAAAAACCCAAAACTGGACAACAAGTTTCTGCCAATTATCAATTTTACTTTACTAGAAATAGACACAAGAAGTTGTAAGTTCCTTCCTGCTGTACTGTCTGTTAATACTTTCTTCACCCCAGAGAAGGAGGTGCTGCAGCTTTCCCAGTTCTTGGAAATAATTAAAACTTGAGGGACCAAGGCTCTGAACCAGCTGGTCCCATGTCCAGGTCAGTCCCAGACACAGGCAGGGGCTCAGCAAGCTGGAGGTTCCTTCCCGGCGCACGAGCCAGTCCCAGCCTGAGGAAACCAGCACCAGTCCAAGAGATTCCATGGCAGGCAGGGGAAGGAGAAGAGCTCGTCAGTCTCCAGCTAGAGGTGGACTAATAGCTCTTTAATTTGAAAAACTTCTGGGCACTGTAGATAGCAAAGGAAGCATACAAAACCAAAAAAGTAAGAAAACCTTGCAAGTTTGCATGGTCTTATTTGCTTCTTTATTCTGTGCTGCCTGTGAGCACTTGAAAGAAAATGAATGATCTGGCCATTTGAAAAGTATTTTAGAGTCAGGGTGTTTAAAATTGGATGCTTGGGTTACAGTATTTTAACTTTAAAGATTAATTAATATTTGGAGAGGGGAAGCTTTCTTTTTTCTTTTAAGGTTCAGTGCTCAGCTGCTCATTAAGCACAAAATTGCATCTTCAGTAATTGCTTGCAAAAGCTGAGAAAAATGGTAAACATTTGTGCAGAACAAGCAGGAGTACACTGCAAAGCACAGCACGAGACTCCCTCATCTGGGAAAGGAAACAACAAAAACAATAAAGGGAGCAACCCAATATCTTTGAACTCTTCCACGACTGAATATAATTTTATCTTTATCTGTATATTCCCTAGCTGGGGGATAAAGCACTGTGCCCACAAAGTCCAACAGCTCCTGCAGGATTGGGATGAGGAGAAGAGGGACCCCAATCTCTCCCCACACCGTGTTCAGCCTCTAAATGACAGCACAGGACCTTTCCTGCCACGCAGGTAACGCCAGCCCTCGGGCAGCTCCACTGAGTTCTGGCATCTACAGACAAGGAGAGGACGGAAGGGCATTCCCAGGAGTGTGACCGCCTACGAGGCACAGAAGGGTGGAGCAGCCTGCCCAGGGTCACCGCTGGAAAGGCCATTTCCGCGTTTCTAACAAAGCTCCAGCTGCTGATAGTTGGGAAGTATTTCCAAGACAGCAGAGATATGGAATTCAAACAAAGTATAGTTTTGATACAGCCAGACAGCATATTTCACATGCAAATAGTGTGAATGAGAGCTGATGCTCATACATATAAAATATTTTACATTTTTCTATAAGACATTTTGAAAAAAAAAAAACAAAACAACCTAATTCTTGCTTAACTATGAAATATTCTGCTCCAGAAGGATTTTTTGGCTATGAAAACCAAGTGACCTTTCATATTAACATTGATTCAAAATGATATTTTTATTTCATTTTGAAATGTCATTTTGGTTTTTTTAGCCACCAAATCAAAACAAAGTGACATTTTAACTTTAAATTCATTGAAAAAGAACTGTTTGCATTTAAATGCCAAACTGAAATAATAATTTAAAAAACCCAAATCACTTCTCATTAAATTATTTTTTTCCAGAACTTTAGAAGCTTTTGTTTCTTACATCAACTGACAAATATTGTCCTGGACTTTTGTTTCAAAATTTGTGTCAGAAAATACTGCTTTGTCCAAGCACCAGATTTTGCTGCAATTTAAATTTATGGATCAAAAAGACAAGAACATTATTACCATTACTAGCTTCAATATTCAATCCCCAAACAACCAAGCCTACTCTTTTTCACCTGCTCTGCAATTCACTAAAAAACAAATTCCAAAACAACTCCCCCCCCCCGTTACTACCCTGCCCCACCTTTAATTTCAAGAGAAAGGGGAAATTCTAATAATTTCTTCTGCATTTTGAGAAGGTAAATTTTATTACTTTTTCTATTAAACTCATAATCCTATTAAGGTTTATCTCTCACATGAAATATTTCTCTCTCTTATGACTTTTTTCTTACGTTCAGTAGAAAATTAACAGATAATTCAAAGTTTAATAGTGAAGCCTCATCTGTAATGGTATTTCTTTAAACAACTCATCTTTCCTTTTCTTTTTATTTCATTTTACAGGGGTACCTTTTTGCTTTTCTCAACTAATTGCTTATATATGAAAGATTATCCAGTGCATATGTGGATATGGAATGTAACTGATGCAGAAGTTGAAAAAAGTTATAAGACTTCAAAAACTAATCTCTTAATGGAGCAATCCCCAGTGATGGGAGATCATCACATCTCAAGCTTGGATCAATACCAAAATTCCTAGACAATCTGAGCCCCTGTGCCTTGGAGTATCCAGCAAGCATTTTCTTGTTTGAGGGGCATGCAAAGTCCTGACCTTAATCATCAGGTGTTGGACTCGTAAGATCATGAAGCCAAACAATGGAATCGTTCAATGCCACAACTTTTTATTCTGAACAACGGCCTTGCCTCCTGCGGCTTTTGGCAGCAGCTGAGGGATGACTGATTTAATGCAAAATGGGGGCTTTTCTCTTGTTTGTTTTAGGGTTTTTTTTTCAATTTTTTTTGTAAATATCTGCACCACGCACAAACTGAACGACTGTTTCACTTTGATCCACGTTGCCCTCCCCTAAGGAGGGGCCACAGGCAATGTGAATGTTCTTGGAGAAATAAAAAGCTCGGAAAGACAGGGGCTGCTCCCTGCGTGTGAGTGATGCTGTTATTTGGTAATGCTGCAAAGAGAGGATTATGAATTTAATCTCGTGGAGAAAACAAGAGAAAATGGATTAGAAGAGCAGCTGGGAAGGAAAGCAGGGGGACAAAAACCCAAACCCAACCAACCAAACCACTCCTACGGAACAAGCTTTCTTCTAAGGAAATGCTTTAAGTTTCATTGTGCCGAAGTAAAAACTGGGGGGCAAGGAGAAGGTGGAGAAAAAAAAGAGGTATTATCATAAAAGCATCCTAATTTCTACATAGGAACAGCTCTGGAAACAGGTCAGTTCTCAGGGCAAATGCCAGCAAACGCGTTGCCTATTTGGGCTGTAGCTCTTGTAGCACAGTAATAGTGCAGCTAATTGAAGCGATAGCAAACAGCACCTGACTGATAATTGCTCGCGTTCGCCAGGGAGGGTGTGATCCAACCCATCCCGAGCCATTATCACATCTTTCTCAGCCCTCTTTTGTTTGGCTCTGACAGGACTGTGATGGTAAGCGGTGTTAGCTCATTTCCTATTATTTCTCAAGGATTAAAGCAAATGGTCCTCACTCAGTAGAACTTCTTCCCACAATTTTATTATTCCTTTAAAGTTATTAGTATCTTTTATTAGGAAGCACTTCTATGAAAGTTAGTCATTAGTAGCAATCTTTCATTTTACATAAAAAAAATGAAATTGTGTCAGTCTTTTTAAAATGGGATTTTCAAGAGATTGAATTCTAGAAATACAAGCCCTATTCCAGTACACCATTCTTCATGGTTTATAAATCTTCCCATCTGCTTGGCACAAAAAGATTCATCTTAGAAAGGCTCAAAGTGTAAATCTGAATAGTATAAACCCAAAATTATTTTCATGACTATGACCTGTATCTGTTGCTCTCCCCCAGGTTAAAGCACAGGCCCCCAAATTGAGGGTAGTTGGGAAATTTTTGGCTCACAAAGAGTAACAGACCAACACTGCAGCTGTGTTTTACTTCTGGCCTTATCCTAGAAAAACTGGGCTGCTGCCAGCTTTTCTGAAAGGAAGGAATCAAATTTTTTTCTGTGTGATTAAAGCAACTGAGAAAGTACTAAACAACACCTGAGCATCACATGCAGTAGTTTAAGAAAGATTCATCTATACCTTTACATAAATCATACTTAAAATTTACCTGCATGTAAACGCATGCAAATTCCCTCAGGACAGGGTTCTTCCCTTCTTCCTACTATTAAAATGCAAATTGCGCACAACTAATGAGGAAGGGACTTCACAATCAGACCAGTTGGCAAAACTGATGGAGGCACTGACAGGAGAGCATTGGTGCCAGCCCTTCCCTCACCCTGCAGAAGGATGTCAGACGCAGATACAGGAGGTGCCTCTGCCTTGATATCCTGCTGGGAGCAGCTCTTCCCGCATGGATAAGGAAACGTTCACCAGAGGAGGAATCCAGTCCTGGATTCTAACTAGGACATCTCCCAGCCTTTCCTGCTGATCTCACTCGCACTCACAGCACAGAGTTACATTACAGGGGCTGAAACCAAGGACATCCCCTGTCAGACATCCTGCCTCGGGACACACCCCTGCTGCCCCCAGCAACTGCAGGCCAGGCAGGAACACACACATCCCACCGCTGGAACGCACTTCTTCATTACCCTTGACGTGGTATTCCGGGACAACAGACCCACAGTGATTGTATTGGTCAGGACCAGTTTAAATTTCCTTGAAGTTAACAGTAAAATTAGTAGCTTGTCCCTACAAAACCAAGGAATTTCTGAAAAATGGACTTAACTGGAAATGTTATTTCATTAACAGATTTCAGTTGAATGGAGTTGCACCAGTCCTGATGTTTTAATATAGTAATTTTTTAAAATAAAAATATTAACTATTATTAAAATTATCTTTTTTCTTAATTCTGCCGTTGGAATCTTTAAAGTTGAGATACTTCAAATTTGGAAAACACTAATTTTAAGACTGTAAACACAATCATTAATTGTTTTATGCAGTGAAAGGGTAAACACATCTATTTAAACAAACATCTGGACAAACAGGTGCTTCCTCATTCAATATCCTATTAATAATTCCACTTACTTCTCTTTCCTGCTGATGGCAAACGATTTGTGAGGGATTTAAATCACAGTGGTATGAAGTGTCACCTGCTGATATCAACTTAACGTATTTGAAATATCCAAGGCATCCAAGTTTATAATGTGTCTTAAGCTAAAGTTCTGTCAAATACTGTGCGCTAATTTCAGTCAGTGTTGGAAAGACCTCAAATCAATACCTGAGTATTGCAGGGATGTATCCATCATATAGCAGGGGATACTTTGTCATTTCAGTCACAGTCTAGTCTCCAAGTTTTACACAGGTTGCTTTGGATTGTTTGAAGCAGTGGGTTTGTTGTTTTGAACTTTGTTTTGTTTAGGGATACTTTTTTTCAAGGCAGAAAATCACAACACTTGGGAATGACAAAAATTTCTCCACTTCGTTTTTTAGGAGTGTTGTTTGACCTACGCACACTGGCCAAATGCCAATTAAAATAATCACATTCTCAGCTCCCTGAATCCTGAATGAAGCTTCACCTGCACATCCTGACCCTCTGAAAGCACACAGATGAAGTGTCCATCTCTTATTCCAGATGTGACTGCACATTAGTGCAGTGGGAAGTGACCACTGTATATTTCTCACATATATAACAGAAGTGTTATATCTTGCAGCTTAATCAATTAATTGTAATAGGAGATCATAAGACAAATGACGGTGTCACTAACACGGATAAAAACCTATTTATAAATGTGAATACAAATCATGTTACTCGAGGCAGTAGAAAACACAAGTTTTCCTGGACTACTGACTTTGCACAAGAAGGTGACAAAGACTTTTGTTGAAATAAATCACAAGAAAAGGTCTTTTCAAACAGCAAAAAAAATCAGTTTAAGTTCAATCAATCTGAACATTCAACTATATCCAGTAACTCTAGATTAATGAGTTCGTCTACAGATTATTTAAAATAAAAACTTATAAGTGCTTCTTTTAAAAGCATTTCTCCTTTTGCTATGAGAAAAGATGGTAGGTAATATTTGGGATACAACAGAGATCCAAAAAAAATAGAGGCAGAACAAAACAAATAAGACCAAACAGCAAGGAAGATGGGCTGATGAATGCCTACATTCATCTGAGTCTTCTGTTTGCTCATCCCTGGGATTAGTGTAGTTTAGACCTTACAGACAGACCTGTGAATAGAGTGACCACAGGCAGTTATGTTCAATATCTGACTATAAACCCAACTCTCTTCTGTGCTATTCTTCATAGAACAGAGCATAAATTCTAAGGCGCTAGTAGTTTTCCACATGCATAAACAATTCCCCAAAACTTTAAGTCAGGCACAGAGAGTAACTTTAAAAATGAGACTTTAATGCCAGAGTTAAATGTTGTGGAGAGGCCGGGGAAGATGCCCTGTTTTTCATGTGCAGTGCATCCTCTCACTGGATTGAGTTGACCCAACCAACCATTACAAATTAGGCTCACACAACTGGACTTTGATATGAATCAGAGAATCGGGGAATAATTGAGATTAGAGGGACTTCAGGAGGTCATGCCCACAGACAACAGCACACAGCTCTCACCACAGATTGCAGGACCAGTTATGACATGGGAATTGGTTTTTCTGAATAAATTGTCTGATTCTAGTAGGAAGTGGGCATAAAAATAGCAGTCAGCAACTCAAGTCATCACATACATTCATTGAAAATATTAAAAATTAAAAGAAAATCCTTTCTCCTAGACTGCCAAATTCAATAGAAATAGAATTTCTGTTATCACCAGCAAACAAAAGATGAAAATGCTGGACCTTCCCACTTACACAGCTGAAGTGACTGAGTCTCTTTAGGGTCAGCATTCAATTTTTCTATTTCTCAACAGAGGAAAAGAGTTTCCATGGATCCAAAAAACTAAAAAAAAATTACATTTTGACATCAAGCATTTTGTCTATTAATCCTCTTCATATATTTCTCTTGCAGCACTTTCAGTTCAGTAGTAACATGCTACCTCTTACAAATATTTGCGTTGTAACAGAATCACTGTCAAATTCCAAACTTTTCTATAATTCAGAGTCAGTTTGAAGGGCTGACACAGTTTTCAGAGGCTTGTATTAATTTGGTTTTGTTGTTTGTCTGGGGTTTCTTTAAACCTGAAATGAGTTTATACACTATTCACAAATATTTTACACTGAAATATGAAGGCATGCATTTAGGAGGGGATAGTTCACCTTTGCATGCACAATTCTCTAAAGTTATGCATCTAAGACTTGCTTCCTTCCCGTAGAACTGCACATATGCAATTCTTATGTCTGGGCCTCCGTGATCCCCTATGGCTGCCACATACTCAAGTTCAGCACTGCATTTACAAACACAGAATAGACAAAAGCAAGAGATGATCTGGAATATATTCCTTTATACTGTTTTAAATTATATGAAGCAGTAGCTTCCTGTCCTCCTCAGTTCATTGGAAGGAAAAAAAAACAGTATTTGCTGCAGCATCAGGACTAAGTGCAATAACAGTATTATCCACCATGATATGACGTTTATTATCCAAAACACAGAAGGCAAAATAAGACAGAACTAAATAGACAGTGCTCTCAAAACTATCCCAAATATAAATAGCCTAATTTTTATTTAATAAGAACCAGTAAAAAATAGGAAAGTTGGATGCAAAAAAACTAGTGACCTAGAAACATAGCATGGTCCTCCAAAAGAGAAAGGATGGGACACTGATGAAAAATCCCTATGGTGTGTTCTTTAAATGACAAGACACTGGAGTCAGTTAGGTGTCTCCTGAACATTCTCCTTTTCCAAAGAAAAATTATTATTATATTTGTCTTTCTAGGGCAACGTGCTCAATTTTGACATCACTAATGATGCCAAAAATTTCACGAAATGAATAGAAACACAAGAGGATAAATAAAAGTAGCTCTTGGAATGCTCGGATTTCACATACCACATGCTGCTTGTGACTGTCTGAAATACTGACTGCAGGAAGATTTACAGCATTGTTCATGAAGCTGCAGAATAAATTCGGAAAGCAGAGGAGACAGGAACAAAGGAATAAAAAGAATTAAAATGCTGCTGAAAGGAAGGTGGAACTGTTAAATGCAGTTACTGAAAATGAAAAACAGCTGAACGCGTCAGATTCCAGAGAGCTACATTTTATAATGCAACTTAAATAATCAGATATTCTTACCAGAAGGACTGTTGTATTTGATGTACTCTGATGAGAACCAGCAAAGTTTTCTCCTGAAAGAACATAAAATGAAAATTATGTCAGGAAAAGGCAGCTCGAAAATTCCCTGTCAAAACAAAAATGATTTAGATTGTTTATGTAGCATTAGTATGGATTCATTCAGGAATAAGTATTCTTAGATACAACAATATAACATAATATTCTTTTTAATAACAGTCTTATTCTGGAAAAGTTTTTTCACCAAGCTCATGTTAAGACAGACATTTTTATAAGTGCAGAGCAGCTATTATACCTGCTTATTTACTATTTCTACTACAGAGTGTCTCGGATTCCAGCTGTGGGCAGAGAGGATTTTGTGGTACTACTATAGAGACACGAGAAGGTATAAAAACATATTCTTTATGTTAGAGACTTGAGGTGAGGAGAACTAAGGGGGGAAGTGGAAATCACTGGGTCTGAATAAGCCTGACAGGAATTTCTATTTCTGTTCTAAACCCAAAAGGTTCGTTTAAAACACTTAATTCCATGTTAATGCAGGTAAGAGTGTGTGACCCTAGTTCTAGCAGTTTGAGAGACTACGACATAAAATCCCCCTCACTTCAGACTTTTTCTGTAAACTTGCAATTCGGAAATCTTATGGAACAATCAAGTGACTGGCAAGGTGTGTTGGTGGTTTTGAGCACATTCTTATGACTAATCTACCAGAGTTTTCACCTAAAAGGAGGCTGAGGCGTGAGGCTATTTTCCACTCATCAGAAATTGCCCTTTTGTCGCTGTGTCCATCAGTAGGTAGCGGCTCTCATCGTGGGATGGCACATTTGTTTTGCCATGCCACCGTGTTTAATGAAGCAGTCACATGCATTAATGAAGCATTGTAGCAGGGTTCAAACGCTGCCCTCACTGACGCTGAGGCTGTTCTGGTGCTCCCTCAGGTAAGCCAGAAACGAGCCCTTTGTGTCCATATTTCCCTTCTGCAGCAGCAGCCAATTCTTCTCATGCCAGAGCCTTTTCTTACCTGAATGACTGCACTAACTCGGTCAGGACACGTGGCTCCTGTCAGTTTGTGACAAGCCACACGTGAAAGCTTCTGCTTCATGGCAAGTACTAACCTTCTTCCACGTAATAACAGCACAGCAACTCTTACCGTTTTTACAGATAAACGACTAGCAGATGTCAGGTACATTTTTTTCAGACAGTAACTGGGGGTTCCTAAAGTCCATCTTCTATGACTAATCTGCCCCCTCCCCTCTCCATTAGAACACTTTTCACACCTTTGTTCGAGTCACCTGGACATGTGCCAGGACTAACAGACTCTCGCCCCAGCCACCTGTTAGGCTTTCACATTGTATTTCTACTAATACTCTTCTCTGATTCAAGCCATCATTACTGATTAAACAAAAGAAACAGTCACTGGTCTCTCCTGAGTGCCTTTCTCCTGCATACAAAAAGATGAAATTTAAGATCAAGATAGATGGGGCTATTATAGTTGTTGACATTGCTTCTGTTGTGGAGCCCTTCCATGTCCCAGAGCTGCATTACACTGCACTGAACAGAAACAGTGACACATTTACCACTTCACAATCACCTGATTTTCATATACGGTGGCATTAAGCAACCAGTGGCGCTATCCATTAAACTGCATGATTATACAACAGGGAAGGGGTATGCATTGAAGCAAATGAAGTATCCTCTCAGTTTGTGATAGCAGCTGGCTTCTGCTATCACTGCAGAAATCAACACCGGAGTGCAGGAGCTTACAGCACAAACCCTTCGCTGAAATTCAGAATCAAAAAGGTTCCTGCCATGGAAACAGTGTTTCTGAGCCCATAAAAGAAACTTCAAAGAAAATATTTTTTAGGTTCCCACTACTGACACAGGCTCAAGTCATGCTCCTGGAATGCAAACTGAAGAACCTCTAGCTCTACCTGTCCCACGTAGCATCTGTAGAATTCAGAACCTGTCTACATTTTATTACCTGGTACCAGCAGGAATGGTTTTTCACCCAGATCTGGGAAAAGGGCAAAGCTGTGAAAGCTTTATGATATGCTATTTACTTGCAAACACTTGGTCTAAAAAGTTTTTGCAGCCTTTACAAATCTTTACAAATTAATATAAAGCCCTAGTTAAAACAGTTATGAAAATGCAGCCTCAGTGACTAAGAGTACAATGATTACAAAGGAGCTGTTACCTGATGTATCATTCACATCTCAATTTTCTGATATAAACTCTCCAGAAAAGATGAGAAGGTCTACACTTCACTAATTTACTGTTAAATCACCAATTGTTTTCATGGTCCCAGTATAAAGGCAAATAATTTGAATTATTCCAGAAGATATCAACTCCTCCAGAAACTAATACATATATGTTTCAATCATAAGCATTCCTACATTACCATCATGAGTTCAGCAATATTAGGATAAGGATGGTAGTTCAAAACGTTAGGTTAAGTGTGGTATGTCTTTCCCTAAATGAATACTCTATCTTTAGAAAAGAAATTCAGTCTCTAAAAAGCATTTTTGTTCTTTAAGGCTCTTTTGGACACATGTCAGACATTTGGGTAGATGTGGATAACACAAAAGATCAGTATTTCTTTTGACACACTAGTTAAAAGGAATAGATTATTTTATTCAAGTACAGTATAATTATTTTTTTAATCTGTTGAAGCAGAGAAATTACTATTGTTTGTATTAGAGTGGAAAATGACAGGAAAGCTTCTGTGCAGCTTCAGTGGAGTGGAATGTACTCAAAGAATTGAGAAAATCTGAAACACTTGGTAACTTCTAATTGCTGCACATATACTGTAATTAAAATCTAAACTAAAAGTGATATACACGTGAAAATACAGCATGACACACACCAAAAATGAAAATTGTAATATGACGAGCTTTACAGTTATTAATTTTTTCTAACAAATGAGTGCTAAAAGCCACACCATCTCTTCTGAAGGTGTAGCTAGCTAGCTGGCTTACCTAAGTAATTTCAAAGTATCAACACACTTCTCACAGGATCCATACAACATTGACTACTTCTCAGACAAATCCCGCAGAAAGATGGATGCTTTCCAATTTTCCTTGGAAACACACCAGAGAAATGGGGTGGGCACTGTCAGATGGCTGTCGTTAGGTAGGTGCAGGATCAGCAGAGGGAATGCATCCCCACCCGGCTGGAGCCAGCTCCCGGCACTGGACCGCAGCACCGCCCCCACTGCCCGTACCAGCCTCCAGCCAGCTCCTGCTGAGCCCAGAAATCCACCCAGCTCTTCAAAGGGTGCTACAAAGCACCTTCAGAGGGCTCTGGTGCCAGTCTGTGCCTCACTCTCCAGATCTGAGGTGGAACAGGAGCCCACCCTGCTGCTCACTTTGCTTGTGCGGAGCGAAAAGCTCTCAGGGCGCTGCGTTTCACAGGAGCAGTGCCACCCCTCTGGATACCCTGCTCTGCTGAGCCCTTCACAGCATCCACTTTTCCCCCAGCCTGCCAACAGGAAGCTGGAATACTGCAAGTCATTGGAGATTGCTATGGGCAATCACACTGTACCAGGTGTGGGTACTCACTGCTGTGCCAGGTGGTACAACGAGAGCCAAGATAATCCCACCTGCTAGGACAGTAGAATCAGACTGATTGAGATTTCAGAGGACTTCTAGACACCATCTCGAGCTTAACCCAAGGCAAGACTACACTAGTGTATATCCAGTAGAGTTCTGAACATGTTTGTGGATGGAGATCACCCAACCTTTTCTTAACAACCTTTTCTTAGCTCCAGTGACTGACTACCACCATTTTGGGATCTGCCCCTCTCCCCTGACATTCAAGTGCAATTTCTCTTGTTCTAGCTTATACCTGGTTTCCTCTGCCCTTTCACTACACCCCTCCAGGAGTCTTCATAAAATTAATAAAATCCCTTTAAGTAACTGCAAAGAGCAATGGGATCCTCCCCTAAGTCTTTCTTTAGAAGAGACCCAGTTCTTCCAGTGTCTTCCCATATACTGTGCTCCAAACCCCTAACAATTTTAATATCATAAGTAATACTAATTCAGCAGTGTCAGCATGCCATGCTTACTACCTGCTGCCTTTCTGTACTTACTGCTGCTGTTGAGTCACTCATTTCTAGGACTTTTTTTCATTTATTACACAAATTGCATGGCTACAGAACACTTCTAGTCAAAATCAAGATGAATTCTAAATCAGGCTTGGATTTGAGCCCTGTTTCTCTACCAGGATATCATTTACTAGCCTTATCTTCCCAATAACTAAAATAATAAGTACAGCTGACAGTAGCATGGGACCAGGAAAAACATGTGGAAATATGACTAGTAGAGGAAGTACCAAAAGCTCATTCATTTGCACTTAAGACTGTACTACAAAATGCAGTTACAGAGGATGATGGCAAAACTCCTGGTATCTCCTCATCTGAGTTCAAATCAGCTCTGTAAGTAGCAGTAGGTATTTCCTTCCCCCTTCATTAAAAACAAAATGCCTATTACAGACACGAATACAAACCTAGTAAAGTTAACCATCCAGTAATACTAGAAAATGAAATTTCAGCCAGCTGAACATGAGAAATCACAGCACTGGCCCAAGGTCCAGAAGTTTTACCAACACAGCATTACTCAATATTCTCCAGCACCTGCTGGCTTTGGGGTAAGCAGTAGGAAATGGAAGGAAATTTTAAAAAAAGAAAAAAAAAGGTCAAGTTTGAGATCAGTCATCAGCCTATATCTGAATGAGCTCTATTCTGAATGGAAAGAATGTGGTACATGGGAACGTATCACTAACTGCAGATGCCACTCAGCGTTCTTCCAGCTGCTCATCACAGAGTGCCTCACCATTCAGGGCTGCACATGTTCATTTTTCCTGACTCCTCACAAAGCATCACAGCAATATTTTGCTTTCTTCCTCACTTTTCGTTGCTTTTGCCTTCCTATCCGCCCCTGGCTGAAGTTTGCACACACTGATGGGTTGTAGATGGCTTTGACATCAGACTGATATTCTTCAAAGATAAAAAAATGACAGTGCTCTCTGTTTTCTCTGAAGCCACCTTCTCTGACCCTCTCAGCTAATTCAAGCTCATCAGCTCTTATTCCCAATTTGTTCCATGTCTGGATGCAGCCATTTCAAGGTGCTTCCTCCCAAAGGTTCCAAGTCCCATCAATCTTCTGTGCTCTCTTTTTGAAGTGGGATGAACTATCATGGACCATGAGGGAATGGAAGCAAAGGCAGGGGGACAGATGTCACATAATACAGCTCTACTTTGGGATGGCCACGCCTGAAAAAAGGGAATGGTCTTTGGACAGAAACCAAGAACCTGACTATGTCTAAAGAATACTACCTCATGAACTACACATTAAAACTCATCACACACTCACCTCTGGACTACAATAAAGAGAATGTTTTGTTTCAGGATAGGTTTTGATTTGGTTTGGGTTTTTTTTAACCATGACAAGTCTTTTTTCTTCTTAATTCTAAATAAGATTAGAAGTAAGGATAGGATTAGATGTCTTTTGAATCATGGTCTCAGTGAAGTAAGGCAATGCCTTTTGTATTTTCATCATGGCCAGGTAAGACAACTTTCCCTGATTTCAACATCGATTTGGCAATGAATCAAGCACGAGCACTCCAAGTACAAGCCAACAGTAAAAGTCAACTTAATAGCAGATTTGGTTTTCTTTTAGAAAGCACACTCTGCAGACTGGTAGGAGAAGGAAGAGTAACTACTGCCAGGACTGGAACAGGAATGCAGGTATCATTAATAGATCATCTGGATCATGACAATTCCTTCCAAAAAGTCCACCCAGTTCCTGGGCCCTACGTGCCCGGAGCTTCACAGGAAAGAATGTCAAAGTGATTTTACGAAGTGGCAGTTGAGTTCTGGCAAAGCTAAGAACACCCTAGCGTGAGCATTCAGCAGATGATCCACAAATAAGTGAAACCTGAACAATGCCAATTTTCAAAGACACATTTTCATAGAATACAGATTTCAGCATGTTCACTTCTAGCACTGCAGCGGTATGCATAACATTTCCACAGAATTGGTTTATTCCCATGCTCACCTTCAGAAGAGATTTCTGGCACGAAAGTAAAGGTAGGCGATGTGGAGAGCTACTTTTCAATGTCAGACTGTCAGCACACCCAAGCAAAGACACAGAGACACTAAAGCTGTACTGAATGCAATTCAAAGTATTCACAACTATTTACCCATTTCTTGCTCTAGAAATCATCAAGAAGTTTTTGTTACTCCTCAAAAATATTAAGATAGAGATACAGTATCTTAAGAATTAATAAAATAGTACCAAGCATTAATGTATTACTGGATCTAAGGAAAATACTTCAAAGTTACTGGTTTTGCCTCTGTACTATAAATGTTGGATATTTCTTAACTTGATAAATCTGCGTAGGCTATTGCTGGTCAAGCCTTGAGAAGTCCTAATAAATCCTCCAGAAAGAATTTCAATATTGTGAAGTCTCAATTCTTCGGTTATCAACTAGGTTATATTTTGGGGTTTTTAGCCTGATTTGAGAAAATCCTTTCACAAAATCAAAATATTTTTGTGTCTCAGTGTCTCAATATATAAAAAGATGGGGCATTATTTTGTTAAAAATTAACCCTTTAAATAATAGATGAAGTTGGTAACATCAGGAAAAATATTTTAGACTCTTTGGTTATGAAGACTGATAATGATAAAAATCAAACTTAAAATGTCAACACTTCAGTCTACACCAAAACCCAACAGCCCTAATTGCATTGGTGTCATTGAGGCAGACTAATAAGGTAAGTATATGTGCCTTTAGTGTGCACTGTTGTATGTTTGCTGGGGACTCATCATAGTAAAATAAATCCAATACAGCAATGGAAAAGGTTGTGTTATGACTCATAAATATTTATAAACCAGGAAAACAGTAAAGTTGGGTTTGATGTTCAGGAAAGAAAAGATTTATTTTTCATGAATCCAATTCTTTAAGAGCTTCAGTGTGCAACATTTTTAATCTTTATATAAATGACCTTGATAAAATGAATAAATTGAGCAAGGCTATCACCTAGTGGTCAGTGGGAGCAATATTTTATTTTTTTCTTGTGAGCTCTCTTGTTTGCTGGGGAGGTGTTTTGGGGGGCCTTTTTTCCTCTGTAGAGATCTGTCAAATACTGAATTTGACACAACAAAATTACATAAGCAGCAAATGATTTCATCAAGAAACCCTGTTGTGCCAATGTTTTATTACTTGTAATTTATTTTTATCTCCAGTAGCTCTTTTAAATCATCTCAAAAAGTCCTACTAAATCCTTAATTTCACTTAGTGTTATTTTTTTTTTTTCTTGAAGCAAACCTAAATGTCTACCTTAAAAGTCTGCTCAGACATTTTCAAGAGTATGCATCACTGAGTTCAGGCAACAGTCTTTTGACCATGATAAAGGGAAGGAAATACCAAGAAGGTATTTCTAGCAGATAGAAAACCTAAAGTGAAGGCAAAAATGAAATAGAGTAATTCCTAAAATTAATAAATAAATAAATACAAAAGGAAATAATCAGTGCCAATTCCACAGCGAAAATAGGTTTGGGTGTCTTTGGGGGGGGCTGGGCTACAAGTTTCTGGGTATAAAAGCAAAGAAAACAACCCTCCCCACACACACACACCCTTGAAACCCTGCAGTGCTGCAGTATCGGTACTGCAGAGGCCACGGCAGCTCGGTCACAGCCCGCTGCTCTGGAGGCGACACCGGCGCAGAACAAAAGGCAGCGCGCCCTAAGCAGCTTAGTCCCTACACCTCCACACTGGTATTAGCCCAGGGCATTATATACAGCCTGTAGGATTACCTTATCAAGGGCACGGGGGCCACAGCTTCAGGGGTTTAGCTGGACAATCAGCACACTGTAATTATTTGTCATGCTGGAAGAGGAAATAGTTTTCCATCTTGGAGGTTTCCTCCTTTTTTTTAGGTAGTTTTCTGTCTCAGCTGAGACCAAAAAGTTAGAGGATGCAGTTTTGTCAGGAAGTATGGGTGCTATTTATCTTCAAACCATTTGGAAAAGTTATTCTAAACAGACTTCACTGTTTTTTAAACAAATAAAAATCCCAAAAAAACAAAACCCCCCAAAACAAACCAACCAAACAAAATCCAACACCAAACCAAAACTTGAGCTGTAACAAAAATAAGTTTCAACTTAGAAAAGAAAAAGTTGTCAGTCTCCTGGACTACAGGGAACTTCATGAAAAGATTGGGCACATTAGTGCATCCAAGATTCTCAGCTCATGGATGGTGATAAATCTCTGTTCTCCATGACACTGTACGATATGTAGCAAGGAGTCACCTAACATTACTTCCAGAAATAATACAGGAGAAGCTGACCTGAAATAGTGGAGAGTCCCATTTATTTGAGAGACAAAATTAAAACATTTCCCCTCTTGATTTGACCCGTGACATTTTTTCCTCAAGCCCCATAATTTTGTTTGTCTTGACTCCTTCAAACAGGACTTCAGTATTTCACCTGCAACCACAAGGGCACTGCACAGCTGACAAATTCCGTCTGCACAGTGGCTGATTGCAATTGGTGACCCCAACCACAGCTTGTGCATCAAAGTACAACCCTGAGAAGGAACAGCACGTCAGGGATCCCCAGCGAAATAGAAAACTCCACACAAAAGAGTGCCAGAAGTCAAAGACAGGTTTCAAATACTGCTCTCAGCTTTCCACCATCCTTCTTTCTACGTGATGGTGGTAAGCGATACATGTGCTATCAGTTTCTTACTTGTCTAAAGGCAATTAGTTGCCAAAAAATACCACCAGCACTGAGAATTTGTGTGTAACGTGTCTGTATCCAACCAGTCACTACTGCCAGGTCCTCCCCTTACTCATCGCTGTGTTACACGTATTCACATTTTGTTGCTGCAGTACTCAGAATGGACACACAAGGAACTTCCCCGTGAACATGTGAAGTTTTCATATGTGAATGTCACTTTAGAGCTGAGACAATATTTCCTAAAAGTTTTCACAGCCATGACTCATTCACGATCTTCTTTCTTCAAGGTTACAACTGTTTCCTGCAGTGTTGTTTCTGCTAAACCTCTGAAATACAGGATTTGAGAACAGATCTGCCTGGATCACCCCGTCCCAAAGAGGAGTATCTTTTCCTTACACTGAGTGCATGTTTACTCCCACTGAGTTGTAATGTAAGCATTATTTATGGTAATTGCAGATTTATCATGAGTTCTCACATCTAGAAATAGAATGCTGCAACTATGGTGCATACCAAATTTTTGTTTCAGAAGTAAAAGCCTAAGCTGAACTTCAGTGTGAAATTGAATTCCTCCTCTCTGATAGTATCTCTGATCATATCTGCAGGTGTTAATTGCTCTTTTAATAATACCAAAACTAACTACATTAAGGCTAACAGTAGGAACATGGACTACTGCAACTTATTACCAAGGTCCCGAAGTATAAAGACATACCTTGTCCCCTTTTACTCCTCCAAATAAGACTGGTTAAAACCAGCACAGTGTCCAATTCCCTGAAGACTTTATTAACTCAGGCCTGCAGTGTTAAATAAGTCAGGTACCAGATCAGACAGAATTAGATTAGACAAATTAATCAGTGGAGGATGCATTGTACAATATCCAGTTCAACCTGCCTGCAATTATATTACATTTAGAATTTCAGGACAAGTGTCAGTCTTTAATGACAAATTCACTTTTTTCTTCACATGCCACAAGTTAGCTGGCAACATATCGACTGTTGAACCACTAAAATAGGAAAAAGCAATTGCTGCACAGTATTAGCATACTAGGCTGCTTGGTAGTTTGGGATTCACAAGCCATAAAATACATTGAAACACACTTGCAAATTTGAGCTGTTTAGAACCTTGCTGCTTTATCTGCAGTTCAGCTTATTTAAATTGCACCTTCACTTGTGCTACCACATTTTTGAAAAGAAATAGTTCAACATCTTCTAAGAACGTTTTGCCTCAAAGTACTCATTTCCCACCTTTTGACCTGATCACTGCATTGTCTAATGGATCCGGGGCTATTCCAGATCTAAATCTTTAATAATCTTTTCATTCACCCAGATCCTTTATCCGAGGCACTCAAAAGATTATTTTTGTAAGACTTTCAATTAAGGTCAACAGCACAACTAACCATGATGCTGCTTTAAGAGTGTGAAAATGAGAAATGGAACAAGATCCACAGCAAGCCAAGCGAAATCCAAAAATAAGTGCAGCGTGCTCCCTCTTTCAACTCTTCTCCCACTGTCAAATGTTACATATTTTAAAGACAAAGTCAGAAGAATTGACTACATACTCAAACATAACTGAGGTCGGACATGGCACCTGGAGTTCCACCCCAACCTTGGAGCAGGGGCAGCTGCAACAGAATGCTCAGGAGTGGGTTCTGTTTGTTATGAACATCCCCAAGAACTCTCCCAGCTGTCTCTGCCAGTGGTCCCAGAACCTCACAGCAGAAGAGATTTTTCCAATGTAATGTATGTAATGAATTTAAGCCAGAAATCATAGCTGTCACTGAGGATGACAGGATTTTTAAAAATGAACTCTCAATTTTTTTTGGTAGGTAGTAACAAATTTTCATTCTAAAAGAACAGCTGTGCAAAAGAAATCTAGGTCATGAAGATTCCATTATTTTCTATGAAAGAAAATGTCAAGGGAATTTTTCCCTCAGTATAAGTGAATTTTTAGCATTCAAAAATTTCAACATGATAAATCAACCACACATTTTAAAGCTTTCACTCTCCAATAGAACAAAAAAAAAATAGTTTACTGTTTCTCCTCACAGAAATATTTCCCTCCTTCTAAAATAAAATTTGATTAGAATTGACAGAATCTTATAAAGTACTGAAACTTTATCAGAACTTAAACTTTAACCACATATGTTGAAAATCAGTATTTTTCAAGCACTCTCTAACCAGGAGCAAACAACATAGTAAGAAGCTGGGCATCGCCCACCTCCCGCTCTGTAGCAGGAGATGACAGCACATCCAAAATTATCTTTGCTTGTGCTCAGTGTCCAAATACAAGATCCTGCGCGTGCTGCATGCGCTGACTCAAGTCAATGAATCAAAGCCTCCCTCAGAGTCAAAACAACTGTTCCTCTTGGCTAAATTCTGCAACAATTCTCACTCAAAATTTATTTTAGCTATGTTGCTTCAAACCTAAGAGGCAAAATACATGAACATGCATTGCTATCTACAAAGCATTCCAGAAAGGGAACAAAGAACCCAAAAATATCTCTTTGGCTCTATCTCTACAAGCCATGGGATTTGGATGGAAGATCAGAATGCAAGGTTAAAGTTAACAAATATTGATGAGAGATGCAGTGTAATGTGACGTCTGCTAGGGGCAGAATTACAGAAGAGTACAATTTCATCCTCATTTTTTGGGGGAAGAAAAGACCTACAGGTGTTGAAATTCATAAATAATCTAGCTGTACAGTTTTATTATTCTCGCTGTCTTCCTTCTGGCTTCAGAAATCAGTGCCTCAATTTTTATTAAAGATGATAAAACAGTGCAGGGTTTGCATAGTCTCAAGGAGGCAATGACACGAGAAGCAGGATCTGTATTACACACATTTGTATGGATGGATTGGACCCAACAAATGAATTAGCTCAATCCAGCTCTTCACAGCTAGCACAGAATCTTGTTTTGGATTAATTTTCAGGCAGGAGAACTGTTTCACTCAGAAGATGAAGTGTTTTGGAATGAGTTTGAATGAGATAGTTAGAAACATCACATCTAATCTTTTTTTAAATCACACTCATTTAAACTGCCACAGCCAAAGAGCCTGTTCACATTCTGCTTTCAACCACACTAGTAAAAAATCCAAGGGAAAAATATCATAAAAACCTTATCTGCTCTGTGATCTTTTGGGAACTGAATAATAATAATACTTAACAGTGATATAGCACTTTACTTCTTCAAAGCACTGCATAATCATTAACTGAAAAAATAATCTGACAACAATAACTCATCTACCTCCCATCTGCCATCAGCACTGCACTCCAAATGAGAGCATTGCAAAGAGAACATTACTCAGTACAGGCAACACCAACTTTTGTACCTTGTTTCTCAAATTTAACTGGTACACTTCCTGAGTGGGGCAAAAAGGGAACTCGAGGGCAGGGCACAGCCGACAAACCACTGCTGCTGCTCAGGTGGGTGCTCCAGGTCAGCTCACCCCACAGCAGTGTGGGCCACAGTCACTGTAGGACTGAGGTTCACTTATTGCAGACAGAAAATAGTCAGTGTTGGTATTTGAATTAAAATCAAAGCAAAACTCACAGAATTCTTCGATTGCCAAGTAAGCATAACTAGGAAACCCCTCTGTCTTTGGGAGGGACGTGAAGGGCATGGAGTAGCTTAGGAATAGCAAAGTACTGAGCAAGTTTCATGATTCTCCTTCTCCAAAATGTGCAATTTAAAATTGTAAATGCAAGATTTCCACACAGATTGACTTGATTACTACAAACATACCAGGTCACATTAAGCATTTCTGCATTCAGTTTAGGATAAGTAGGGTGAAGCAGTAATTTATTACTAACTGGCTACTTCTAAGTCACCTTATCCATTTGCCACATATACATCCTAAAAAATTACTGTACAGAAATGAAAACCATGACAAGTAATCCAGAGCATTCAAGAGGTCACTTTCTCAAAAATGCTCCCCAAGATAGGAAATACACAGGAAAAGGATCCTTGATAATGTCTGCTTGGGAAAGCAGCTGCAGCAAACCCGATACACAAAAGAGAATTTTCAGATTTAATCTCTCCCCCACCCATTTACTCCTTCATCTATATCTTCTGTGTAAACACTTGCAACTGTGCTGTGTATTCCAGGTATTATGAAAATAAATCCTTTATTTGCATTTTACTTTAATCTGGCTTCAATCAAGGGGAACTTCAAGGTAACTTTGCAAAAAGGACATATCTCCTAAAGGCAGAGCAAGTCTAAAAACCAGAATGCAGCAATTCCTTGACAAGTGCTTTGGCTTCTCTGCACATTCTCCAAAAGAGTAAAATCATTTGTCCAAGACAGGGTGGTTTGACAATGACCACTGCAGAATCAAAAGAAAATCACCTTTTAGTTACCAGGTATGATCTGTGGAACACTCCATCTTTCTGCTGGGATGCAGCAGAGCTCACCTCACTGAAAGATCTATACAGCAAACACCACCAGAGGTGTCCTATTCATAGCAAAACCAGCTGCTGATGGCTTTACCAGGCAGTTTTCAAATCCCATTCACTCCAGAGATGTTTTTATTCACAACTTATTTGCATGGCCCAACTGAATTTGGACTTCATATACTGTAAATATTAGCAAAATGATAAATTTTAAGCTTTAGTTATCTAGCAAAAAAAAATTCCAGATACATCTCAGACCATCTAGTAAAGGCACAGAAAACACCACTGCTTTAGGGAGTGCTCACAAAGCAACTCATCTGAGGCTCACTAAATTATAGGCTCCAGTACACAAGTTATCACATACAGTCACAGACAGATATTCAGGCCTTTCTTCTTTCTGTGAGCCTACATTTTGTGGTGTACATTATGGTTTCTATATCAACTTGTATTCTGCTGAAGAAGCCACTTGGCTGTGCACAAAATCAAACTGTAGCATCACCTTACAGAAATGAAGTTATCAACACTAGAAGCCCACTTACCATCTTTTGAGAAAAGGGCACAAGCTTTGCAGTTTGCTTTGCCATAATTAATTTACAAAGCATTAAAGAAATTAACACCATGTGAATCGAAAGTTATAACAGGAACAAAAAAAGAAAAGATGACAATTGCTTTGTTCACAAGTTAAAGTGGTTTTTTAAATTATTATTTACAGAAGTGACTTTTTTCCCCTTTAATGGACTAATGCAATAAAAACCAGTTAGGAAGCTGCTCTTTCCTCTTTCTTCTCTTCAAGTGTGTCTGTAATTATTTCCCTCTGTTGTTGGTAGCTCTTCCAGGCTGCAGAACCACAAAGTAAATCCAACACCACATTTCCATGGGGTCATAAACCCTGAGTAGATGACAGTTAACCCCAGTGGCCAGTTTGCTAAGGAAAGGTCACAAAGACATTTATAATTCATGACTAGTGTGTCTGAATGCATTTCAAACATTGTTTATGCCCTGTGGCAGTTTTACAGCTCTTCACAGCAAAGCTTTACTTCTGTAAATACCTGCAGTTTCATTGAGGACAGCTGCTCTCCAAGGTGCCTGCATTCTGCAGGTGCCCCCAAACAATATTTGCACAAACAATGAACTAATTTACTGTAGCAAGTCTAAGATACCATGCCTTTTGTCAATAATGAAACCTACTACTCATCTCTTCTAGAACTATAAAAGGGTGATTTTGTCATTGTCGTTTTACAGATTTGTCCTTGTGTGCAGTCATGATAACTTAAACTTCCTCCATTCCATAAATTAGTTTCTTCATGATCTTCTCCACTTAGCTCTTTCATCCACAGTAAATGCAAAAAAGGTAAATGCAGTACTCTATTTTGGTCTTTTAAGACTGCCATGCCAGCTTGAGCACTTTTTCCACAGGAAAAAAAAAAAAAAAGCAACACTAAACCACTTCACTAAGAAATTAGATTGTTCTTTCTTGCACCATACCTGACAATAAGCAGCCCATTTAACAGTGCAGCAGTGACTAGAGAAGAGAAACTAAATTCAGATTGAGATTCAGCAGTAAGGTTTGTTTTCCTCACCCCTCTTCTGTTACTTCTCTAGCTTTCACTTTAGAAAAAAATTTGGAATGAGGACAATCCTGAAACTAGCACAAAACAATGCAAAATTACTTTCTTGAAAAAAAATCAATTTCACAGTGCTGTTTTTTCTTATTATTTCCTTTAAAACAGTACCTTTAGAAACATTCTCAGAGATGTGACTTATCTAGGAATAAAAGAAGAAACCAAAGGACGGAGTTTTTCTGAAATGCACAAAGCACAGCTTTGTAAGAAAAGAGTTGGAACATCTGTTGGACAGCAGTAACTTCACTGACACTGGAGTGCACCCAGAGCAATCGGAAGTGGAAGTGGCTGCAGATTTAGGAAAGAACAGCAACAACTTAAGTTATGATGAGATAGTCCCACTGTCATCCTCTAATCTCTTGCCATTAACATATCTCCTGTCTAACAGCCTCTTTACCTGTCAGATACAGGTAAAATCTAACCCTGTATATGCTTTTGCTGCTATCGCACCCCAAAATCAGATAAAGCCATCCACATTGTCCTGTAGGATGTGCATTAATAATTCTTACTCACAAAGAATTTATCTTTTCTGTACACCGAAGTTGTCCAGGTAAGAAACATCTTTGGGTCACGACTCAAAACAGCTGAATTATTTCTGCTCTTGCCCATTACCAACTGAATCAGAGCTGTATTTACCTATCCCTTCAAATACTATTACTGTTGCCTACCTTCTGCCTGGTGAGTTCCAAGTCTAATAACAACCTCACATATAACAGAAAAACATATCTAGAGCACACAAACCCTCTGCATAGGGTTCTACATCGAAGAAAAGGTTAAATTAAACCTCATTTTTTTTTTTTTTTAGACATTTGCACTTTTCATATTTAGTTAAATATAATACCTATGAGCTACTCTTGGGCACAATGTCCTTGCCAGCAACCTCTCAGATTTAAGTGCCATGGTCTGCAGAGCTATTCCCAACAAGCACACGCATGGAGAAACTCCCTGGAGAAGCACTAAGTATTGGTACAACACAGTGTTGCTTATCTTCCCTTCAATTTTATCCTCTTAACTTGTGCTGTTTGAAGCAAAATCAATTCACGTTGCTTTGGTTACTCTCACTTTCAAAGTGTGAACCATTACCTGGAGCACTGCAGCACTGACTTAGCTGCACTCAGATCTATTGCAGGCCTTAGTGAATAATTCTGTGCTGTTCATATTGCATTATCCTCAGCAGTGTTCTGTTTTCCAGTTAGTTGTTTAGGCATGGGCATGTTTAGGTTGTCCATGACAAAACTGTGGAAGAAATGAACTGTATTGTTGTCTACCAAAGGGCATAGGTAAATATTTCTTTCAGCATTTAAATACTAGAGAAACTGAGTAAAATAGCTTCATTCCTCTGTTGGTGAAGAGGAAACACACCTGCTAATGAAGGAATAGCTGAGATTTTCCACAAGAACGCACTTCCCATAAAAAATGTGGCATTTCTCCTTCAAGAATCTTTTTATTAATAAATAATTGACAAAATATTTTTTGGTTGAAAACTGGACTCCAATTTTGATAAGAAATCAGTACTGGAAATTTAGATATTGAAAAGCCAGGCTGCAGAATATCCACCTCTCATGTCAGCCAATTTGAATTTGTGTGCTTTAGTACTTTGCATGGGTTTGGACATGATGGAAAGATCACATTTGGAGAAGTTTTTTTTTCTCAGTAATCATGGTCTCTACGAGAAGAAAAATCTTCATTACAAAAGACCCCAAAAATCATGACGGGGAAGAAGGGAGTCTGTCAAAACCAAGAAGTCCCAGTTACTTTTTCTCTGCTAGGACAGCATCAGCTCGAGCCAGCACTGAGTGGTCTCACCTGCACAGCACTGCAGGCCTGCCTGGGGAGCTCTGTCCTCACCTGGCCTTAGCAGCACCATCCCTCTCCAACATATTGCTTGCAGCAGTTTTGTTAACGCTGTCTGGAGGAACTCAGTATAGAACAGTCATCCTTAGTATTCAGCCTTTTTAAGCAAAGCAGTGCCCTTCATGTAACAGCTTTTCCCCCGGGAATATCACTAAGGAAAATCCAGGTAAGAAAACTGACAAGTGAAAACCTTGTTAAAAATTTAAATTCCCTAACAAATGTTCATATTTGTATGCCCATTTTCTTCTGCTTTAAAAATACAAGCTGAATTTAGAAGCAGCTTAGACATAAAGAAGCTGCAGTAAAAAGGTATTATTGAAGGAATAATTCACAAACTCTTACAAATATCTGAGGCCCAGTTTTATGTGTAACTGTCTGGCATCCCAAGACAATCAGACAGAAATCCCCTCTAAGAGGGGAGTCCTGTGGATGAAGGTCAAAAGTAAAGCATTCAAACAATGTACCAGCTACTTATGCTGCAGAGGGGAGTAAATAGTTACCTGAAAGCCTATATTCTTGCATATTTTCACCCACTTGTCAACAACTTAAGCAAATTTCATATGCAGCTCCTGGTCTTTTCCAATAGCTTTCAGGAACTCTAAAGTTCTTTTTAGAACTTCCGTGTTATTTTTGGCTAAGTAACTCAATGCAGGAAAGGATAAGGGTACGTTGGGGCAGATGATCTTATTCACTGGGACAGAAGGCACAATCTGGCCACGGTGATATTTAGACCGTTCAGGTGCTTTAAAACCAAGTCAAGCATTCCATATGCTTTAGCAGCACACGAGAAGCTCTAGCAGAGTGGTCAACAAGACAGGAACCCATAAATCAGCCCGTGGCCACAACATGGGGACTGGTGGTTACAAGCACATTAAGGGAATTCAGAGATGAGATGGTAAGAAGCCAACTCATTATGGTGACAAACAGCACCCAGCTGCAGGAACGTCTGCTCGCAGAGCCAGACACCTGTCCTTGCAGGCAGCCGCTGCTCTCAGCCCACAGGCTGGGAGAGGACAGCTGTGCTGGCACCCCGGGACAGGGACAGATGATGGCCCAGCCAGCCAAAGCGTGAGCCCAGCTCAGCCTGGTGGCACCCGCACCCTCCAGTGCAGGGCAGACTGGTCCCGTGTCCCACAGTAACAAGGGCGACAATTATCTTATACGATGACAAAAAACAAAGCAACAAAATTCAATTCCCCATCTTAATTTCCGCAATCAGTCGATCCATTATTGATTTAATGGGGCCCCAACTTTAACTAGGTTACAGCAGAGGAAAAATCCTTACTGATAAAAAATGTAAAATTCAGGAACACAGAAGCAGAGCAATGTGCAAGGAGTAAAGCTGAAAAGTAGTCTTTGGATGGGCTCAAGCAGAAAGCCAGATAAAATACAGTGTCCAAGAATGTTAAAAAAATACATAGCCCAGAGATCCTGCCCCAGAGCTCTTTCAGGGGGCTTGGGAGTTGCTGGAGGGGTCTGTTGTCAGGGAAGATACTGCTTTACAGACAAATGGTGAGGTGTGGAGGCTCAGCAAAAAAGATAGACAAAAAAAATAAACTACAGACATTGGAACCCCGATTCTTTAAGGGAGTGCATAATTTAACTAGATGTGCAAGTGCTCATTTTAGGATCCACTGAAGGCTAGAAGTAACACGTGGGTAATTGTAACATTAAATTAACGGAGTAGTTTTCCTCAGACTCCTTTGACTATGCATGAAGCTGAGGCTCCTTACCTTGCTGTCCAAACTAGATGTCTTAAATAAGGCAAATACCTCAGGCAATATATTATTTTTGCTCCAGCTAGATGTTTTAGCAAGTAATATTGAAGAGATTTGCTTTAAAATTATGGTATTACAAGCAAAAAAAAAACCAAAAAACCCAGGAGAATATAAAACCAGCTGCAGTTACTTAAGTAGCATAACAGCTACTTGAGTTATTCACAAGCATTCATTCAATACTGGAAGAAAGTTTTCAGTCCAAGCATTTCCAAGAATTTAGTTCAAGCCCCAAAGAGCAACAGTTCATTTAGGAATGGGACATTACAGTAACAGGCATGAATAAGAGGCCTCTTTAGATTACAAGGACAAGTCTTAACGACTTCAAGCTGACTGTCAAAGCACATAGCCAATTTAAGGACCCAAACAATTAATGTAAAGCTCGTTTCAGTAATGACATGACCCAGCTGGGCCAGTTACCCTAAACACAGTAAGTCAAAGGTATTATTTATCAGATTATGTAAGCAAATGTCATCAAAGAACCTGCTGAAGTGAAGGCACTGTGGTCCCTGCTGTGGTGAGGCAGATTGCAGCACTGAAGGAACCCTGAATGAGCACTGCCTCTGCTTGTCCCTCACAATTCACTTCCAGAGCTCCATTCTTGCAATCAACCTGCATTAAGGGACAGCTTTCAGTACAGAATTGAGCTTTAAGTTCCCAAATCTATTCAAAACCAATACTTAAAATGGAATTGTCATTTTTTAATGGAACCAGCTGTGCTTTCTCCCTCCCCTCCTTTCATAAGTGTCAAAACAAACCCAGTTGGTTTACTCATTTACAATAGAGAACCTTTCACCATGGAAAAACATTGCCTAGCTATGGTTCAAGGGGAGGTCATCTATATAGTTTTGAGATCCAGAGACAAAAGGCTTCATAAGGCTTTTGTTACCATAGCAAAAAAGCTGCAAATGCAAGAAATTAAACTGTCTCTGATTGCATTTCCCTGAAATTAGCAATGACAGCTGCCCATGCATCACAGAAAGCAGAAAAACACAAAGCCAATCTGCAAATACAATTACTACATTTTTGATATTTAAATGTGAAGCTTAAGCTATAATGAACTAATGCACCAAATTAATTTCAGATTTCCAGGTATAACAGAGTCACTCAATTTATTTCTAATTGCTCTATCAAAGTTTTTTACTCTGAAATGAACGTCAAGGTACATCATCCAGGCTTGAGCATTTTGTAGGTCTGCATTTCTCAGACACCTCAAAAAGCATTCCTCATAAACACTTCTTTATAAATCATAGTGCTTCATGTAAACACAGTCACAGAGGATTAAGTTTCATGTCAGTTACTGTAGTTCTTCAAAATGCTAGTTTGATGATGGACCAATAAACGTAATAATTTTTAAAACCTGATTACTTTGAAAACATAGCATCAAGGAGAAATACATGCAACAGCAAAAACTTTTGTCCCAGTAGCAAACGCTCAAAAAATTCCCGTTCAACCTATAGTCTCATTTTCCAGAGTAAATCTGCCCATTGGGCTCATGGTAAAGACTAAACCTAAAATAATATTACAAACAACTCCACTGAGCTTGCAGCAAATTATGAATTTTATAGGTGTAAGGGGAAAGGCAGTTTTATGGTAACACTAAAATGACTGGTGCAAAACACTATAAAGCTTCCTGCTGCTTGATGAAGAAGTGCTCCACATTTAAGAGGCAAAAAGGTGTGCGAAAATCTGTATAAAACAATGAAAATGGTTTCTCTAAGTAGTTGGACATACTTAGATGTGCATTTCTTAAATCTGTTACAGGCTAAAAAAAACCAAAAACCTCCAAGTTCTTTCCTACCTTTGTTCTTATATGCACAACATGAGCAGTATGAGAAACGCAGCATCCCTTGTACAGTTTGAAGGCTCTAATACAGAGCTCCACCTTCAAACTTAGAAGGAAAGTGTTCCACTTTGCCCAAAACCTCTTATATAAGCAAAACTGAACTTGTTTGAATAGCCAAATGGTGACTATTCCTTAAATACACTTTAAACCATAACTGACCACTACCTAGAGGATGGTTGATTAAAGTCCTTGGGAATGAAAATTTTACATTGGTGCTTTGAAAGAAGTCTTCTCCTTACAACCACACATTTTTAAAACCAGACTCCACACAGAATTCTAGTTCTGCAGCAGTTTACTGGCAACCTAAGCAAGCTGGGTCCAATTACACAATTTTGAAGGCGACTATTTGGTACTTCTATTCTTTAAATCGTTTTCTAACATGTCAACAATTTTGCAGAAATCTGATCAGCAGACCTGCAAAGGAAATATCCTCCCTCTCTAACAAAGATTTATGATGTTGAGTTCTCGTAATTCAATACATGATAAAAAATAATCTTATTGAACAAAGATTTTAATCTTTTTTCTTATTGTGATGAATTATCAATATCATGCTTTATCAATCATACAACAGAGCTGATGAGAGCTTTTGTGCTCTACCCAAGTTTTAGCCTTAATAAATAGCTATTAATATCTGCTATAAAAAATGACCATATAAAGAGATGCCCTTCCAATTTTGCATCCTGATGAAGAATGAATGCCTTGCAACTAAGAGTTGCTCAGTGCTAATTCAACCATTGCTAGTTCCATTTGCAGTAATCTCATCCTTCAAACACTCACAGTGATTACTGCCTGACAAATGTTTACTGGTGGGTTTGTTTGGGGACTTCATGCATCTTTTTGCAAATCACCATTTAAACAAGAACAAAAAAGGAAAACAGCAAATTAACTAACTCTTGGACAAAAGTGTAATATTTCAGGGCACTTCAAAGATTCATCTTATCCACATTGCATGACCATCTACACTGTGTGTGCAGAAACCAGCACATGGCAAGTACTGTCCTTGTGAACCAGCACGTGTGACATTTTGTAAGTATTTTTAACCCTAGGTTTCACATTTTACACTTACAGTTCATTGCTACTCTTCTGCCAGATTTTGTACAGTTCCTTCATTTTTAAAACAGTTAGAACAGTACTGACAAAGTTATTCAAACAATATCCCCCTTGTTTAGCAGCTAACCAATTGACTGAAATGATAGGTTCCTATTTCTCGTGTATCAGAAGTTAGAGGTAAGACAGGCTTAAGGAATACGGCTGCAGAGCAGCAAACATTAAACCTTGTGGAGAGTAATGAATTAACAAAATGCACTTTGAAGTTACTTATCACAGAGCTACAGCACATTGACTCAAAAAGTGGGAAAATATCCTGGCACTTAAACAAGTATACTCCAACTCATTGATTTCCAATCTCTACATTACAAGTGACAGAATAAATGCAGAGTACGACACAAAAATAAGAACAAGTTCACGTTTTCAGAATGAAGCTGTACCACAACTCCATGTCCTTAGCAACATACGTACACTGGGTTAAGATTGCAGTAGAAGATAGTAGAAATAAAATCAAGTGACTGAGTGGTCAAGGGGTATTCGCAATTGGCTCTTGCAATATTCAGGGCTGAAAGACTGCACAAAATTGCCTTCTGTCTAACTGCAAGATAGCGTCATATAGAGTACTGCCTAGAGATTTCATCACTATCTGATTCTGGCTCTTTGTGGGGGACACTCTTTATTTCTACTAAGAATAAAAATTACATGAAGAGCTTTTGTTTGGTTTTTGGGGTTTTTTTTTTAATATTTTATTTTAAAAAATTATTTCCTTTTCATTGAACAAATATTAACAGACAACTACTGGCACCTACGGCTTTCTGAAGAAAAACCAGCTTGGCACATCACACCACTTAGAGTAAGTGAACTAAAACTTGACTCAAGCAGCTGCCTACAGCAGAGTCAAATTGTTCCTAATAATCTAAAGTTCCAGATCTAAATAATAGTAATCTAATAATAATAATAATCTAAAGTTCCAAGGTTGTAGTAACAAGAAATTCCTATCAAAAGTATGTGTGTTTTCATCAAGGCAGAAATCCATGGCCGTGAAACGTTGCCTTTGTTCTTGCTTTGATTTCTGATTGTTAATTAGGAGACAAACTGTTGTATCAGCCTTACATCCCATTGGTTTGGATGCTTCAAGTCACAGCAGTGCAACTACTAACTCTTGTTGCCTGGGGGAGTTATTATACATAATAAAACAAATCAGGAAAAGTAAACATTAATTCCTTACTACAACGTGTTTCTGTCAACATCATGTCTCTTGGAAGAGAGCCTTCTGCTCTTTAGGATGCATGTCACATTTTGGGAATGTAATTCCTGGGGATAAAAAAATGCTTATATCAGGACAGAAACAGTGGACATAGCTAATCTTAAAATAACTGAATATATTGGGCAAAAAGTGGCCTTTCCACAGAAACCACCTACAAAAGTGCAAATAAAATTAGATATCTCTATGAAGAGAGCAGAATAGAGTTGTATTTAGTGTAATTAGCATCACAGTCTCTCCCAAGCACTTAAGTGATCACAAGCCAAGCACAAAAGCAATAAACAAACCAAGTCGAGCTATTCGTTCAACTTTCCACAAGAGTTCTGATCTCAAGCACTAAAGGCATTTTGCTTACAAAGACTCTTGCTATCAAACCTTGCAGTATTTACATGCACTATATGGATAAGAAATCATACACCAATTTAATGCTTTTTTTAAAAAAAACAAACCAAAACAACAAACAGAACAGTTAAGGTTCAAAGAAAGAATTCCTTGAAAACTGTATTTTACCATTTCTTTGTTTGAGGCTCTGCATTCATACCTTAGCTAACACCCAAAGCCAGAAAATGATACTTGCTCAGTCACAAAGAAATCTGTTGCCATGGGAAACCCAAAGATATCAACTCAGGAACTGATAGCAGGAGTAAATGAAAACCCACTTTTCAGACATACAAAGAAAGTACAAGTCAACACACACGGCTATGCAGCAATTGTGATTTAATCCTAATTTAGGCAAGGGTATGTGACTTTTGATGACAGAAGCTGTATCTGCAGTTGCCACTTTTTGTTCTAACTTAATATCCTTCAGAAACTCCCCTGTTCTGCCAGTCTACAGAGAGACATAAACAGACCTGCACGTTCACCCCAGTGTACATTTTTCCGTGAAATGCCTTTCCCATAGGTCCCAGTGGGCTCAGCAAAATAGACAGGAAAATAATAATTGAGAACAAACTCATCCTTGTACAGAATGTTATGTTAAACTCCTTTTTAAGATGTAACACTTTCAAGTTACCTTCCAGAAAACCTAGAGTCTCCCCTCAGCTAGAATTCAACTACAAACTCCTAAGCACTCAGCAATTGATAACAGCTCATTTCAAGTGATTCATGACTCACTTCAAAAATTTGTTGTAGGTGTTAACTTGAGCAAATCTAATTTCAACAAAATTTTGCTGACAAAGCACCAAAGTTAAATAATTTGTAACTTGCTAATGACAAATGAGATGGAATGCACTCACATCAGTGTAATAGCTTCATAATATACTCAATATCCAGAGGATTTAAACTTTGTTATTAATCAATAATCCATCAGCCATGGTATTGTGAAGCAAGTATGTTATTTGTATTTAAATCTCTACTAAATTTTCTGAGTGGAACAAAAGCTTAGGATGTTCTGTTCAGCTTTGAAAAAAAAAAATACTGCATTGATTAATGAAAAAAAATGCAGGAGCAAAGTGCTTTGCTTCAGTCTGAGTTCAGACTGAAAGGTATCCCAGAAAACACGCACAATCTCAATAGGTAAATGCATCAAGAATGTTACTGGTGAGAACAAGATCGTTATTCAACACTGCAATTCAGACGAGTCAAATACTCTTAGCTCGTTTCAGATCAGTATGTATTTTTGCTGCACTAGAATTCATCTTCCTCATAGAAATTGTGCCTCAGGCTCTCATACAGTCTTTGCCAAATTAAAAAAAAAAATCATGATACCTTCTGAAATTAAGTTCTAATTTTGTGCTATGCTTTCCCATGTTCTTGACTTATTGTCACTAGCACCTAAAGGTAGAGGCTCACTGGCATTATCCTGCCATCGGCTGCTGCTCAGACCAGCAAGTGGCTCACAAAACTCAGTTGAGATTTTGTTTACTTGTTTGGTTCACAGTTTCAAGGGTCCATAGCATGCACATAAATACTTAGATGTGTCACTCTGTAGAGGTTGCTCATGAGAGAGTAACTTCAGATGCTAAATATTTATCTTAACACTATTAGTAATTAGACAGTAATTTAGACTCATTATTGTGGCAGCCCTCCAATATTATTCTTGAGCTCAAAGAGAAAACACAAGCACTCTGCTGTGACACTCACCCACTCCTGTTTAATGGCCAGAGAACAAATCTGTGGGTCCCCTATTCACCTACAGGCTCCGTAGCATGTTTAGACCAACAACCCCTGCCGTTAGTAAGATGGAAAAAAATGTTGACATTAGTTAGAACTTGCTCTTTCAAGAAAACTGTACCCTGCAAGACAGATTTTCACAGGAACAAATTTACAGTCTAGACCACTTTGATTTCTACTTGTTTGCAGAAGCCACCAAGTGTTACATTCTTCCTGAACAGAATCACTCCCCTGGGAGGAGCAGAGTCGCTGTAGCACAAGCACAGAAGTTGCCTCATCTTGGAATAAATAAAGAACATGCATTGAGGGGTTGCCCCGAGCAAAAGTGACAGTAAGTGTGCAAAAGCTGAAATCTTTGAGCATCCTGTCTAATGAACACATTTCCAGGTCTGCCCTGTAATGGCATGCTGGCTGGTAACTGAAAAGTTTTGCTCGCAGCTTGCATTTCAAAACATGTCCAAATAATCTACTTGACAGATAATGAAACCTCTTGCAATTACCTTTAGCTTGAAGCAGAGTGCTTCAACTATCATTTTCATATTGATTTGTGATGAAGTTAATTATGTTTTCCTGCAAGCTGGAACCCACAGCCAAAACCAAAGTCTAATCAAACCAACTGGGACTAAGATAGTGGTAAAAGAACCCTTAAAATACAGAACAGAATAAAACGACTCCTGGTCTTTGACAGAGTGACTTGGCTCCCTGTAGGGGATAAGGGTTAAATCTCATCACAAACAGCCAGAAGCCCTTGCAGTCCACTAACAAGGGTGGGGGATTACCAGGAGCTCCACATCTGTTATTGACAATGCTGATGAGCCTAATTGGCAACACACAGCTGATCCCCCTGAAGCAGCAGGGGAGAGAAACAAATAAAGAGCGCAAAGGTGGATAAGACAGCTTGAGCAATGCACTTCCTCGAGTGGCTCTGGATAAGCTGCTCTTGCACACTGGAGCTCACCAGCCCCTCCAGAAGTATCCAAGGCTGGGGGGCTGCTGCAGGTTCAGCACCGGTGCAATAATGGAGTTCTGGCAGACAAAGAACAGACAAACAAAAACAATAAGCATGACAGCAAGTCTTGTGCAGGAAGGCCACGACTTTCTGGTAGAAAAAACACACCCTACCTGCCCCCCACAAAATAATTTGCTAAAGAATTACAATTCTGACTTCTCAGCAAAATCCTGGAGTCTGTGACACCACTTTTTGTATTAAGCTTATCATTACAATATTTGTTTAAACAACAAAAAAAAAATACCTGATTTTACATTTAATTTCTGATCTATTTTGAGTATATTCTAACAGTCATACTATGCTCAAAGTAGGATATTCTTGTTCATTAGCAGAATATAACCCCCTTCCAGCACGAAATGGCTTTGAACAGGGCTTACTCTCTGCAGTTCATCATCCAAGTTGTTACAGCATTATAGAAGCCATCTCAAGAGTCAGGAGAAAATAAAAATTATGTCATCAGGCCTAATATAATGAAATCACATACAACCCAGTTTCCCAAACTGACCTTTGCTCTTTTATTATCACTTACAAAATACAGGTTGCTGTCCGAGGAATTTTATTAAAAAGGTGTCCCCTTGCAAACACCACTCTACACAACTGGATTCCCTTCTTTCAAGCCTCTGTCCCCAGCAAGATCCCAGCTGCCAAGACACACTGTTGAAGTCTTAATTAAAATATAATTAGAAAGCTGATGTCACCACATGCCAGAAATATGCCAAAAGAAGAGCCAAAGTGTGCAATTAGTGAGCAACTGCAGCTATAGAGAGCCTTCAGAAAAAGCAAAGCCGGGTGGAAGGCGTGAGCCCACCCTGAGTACAGCTCCCTCATGCACTCTCAGACTGGCTCTGGCCACCAGTGACACCCATGCTGACCTCAGCTTCCTAATTGGTTGTAATGTGTTTCAAAGCCATTGGAAGGACTCTCTGGAGACCTTTTTTTTAGGCTTTTCATTAATGTGTGAGATCAATACATTCTCTCTGTACTAAGAGAATAAAAGGAACAAATTAGGACAAACTAAACCAGCTTTGAAACATTCTTGGGATTTTCCCAGCCTTGATATGTACCAAGTTATATCTGTTCTGGAACAGACTCTGCCATTTGATTTACTCCCCTTTTGACTAAAGGTAGCCATTAGAAAGAAGAGTCAGGATTTTGGTATCATAACCCACCTTAATCCTGACAACTACAAAAATCTATCCAAACACTCTTATAGACAGTTTGTCCCAGACATCTGCCTCAGCTGAAGTCACAAAGTGTGTAGCAAGAGTACAATGATTCATCTTTCATCAGCAATCAATGACATTTTCAAGCTATGATACCACTTTCTGTTACCATTAAATTTCAAGATGACTGCCTAGTTAGAAATTATAAAAACATCCACATTAGGAAAGGTAGGGGCATTAAATGTGCCTTTCTCCAAGGGTTATCAAGGGCTAACAGGGAAGTGATTCAAGAAAGGCTCTATGATTGAAAATGCCCTCTGGCAGATCCTTCAATTCTTTCCAGTCTTCTTTTTATACACACTTCTCTCATTCAAAAGTTTGTTCACAAATTTTGTGAGTTCATAACTAATATCCTTCCAGGTGGCATTTGTCAGCACATCTCAGAGTGCTACAAGATCTGTTTCACCATGTGGGATTAGGAAAGCCTTATTCCAAACACCTCAAAAATCCCCATATCAAACATAGAAATGTATTTAATATGCACCTGATGTTTTTTCACTTCATATTGAAATGAGTTACTTTAGAGAAACAAACAAAATTATTTTTCCTTCATGTTCAGCTGGTAGCCAGAATTAAAAGAGCATTTGGAGCATCTGCTGAAAGGGGTCTGCAAGCTTTGGTCCAGTACCCATATTATGAGCCTGGTGTCCAGCTGCAAGAGTTCCACAGATATCACATGGAGCTCTGCATGCATCTGAAGTCCACGAGCCTTTTAGGTCCCTAGCCAAGCACATGAATAAGATTTCAAAGCAGGACACATCAGTTCAGCAATCAAACCTTCAGTTTAGACAGGCTTCTCCTCCGGAAGGCAGCCCTCCCATTCTGTTTATTCTCACGTGCCTTTAACTGAATTCCTTGCCATTTCATGGGCATTACTGTAGATTTGTTTTACATGATCAGGAAACACGTTTTTAAATATGTGTTATGCATTAAATATCACATATATTCAGCAGGGAAGGAAAAACATTTCTGGAGTGCAGTAATTTTACAGACTCTGGTTTCTAATAAATTTTCACAGCTACCCTAAACTGCATTAGCAAGTTCCAGTTTATTGTCAGGCTTGTGCACAACATCCCTCAGTGACATGTCAAATCTTTACCAAGGCAGCTGAACTCCTAAAGCTGTCCTCATTGGCAGGCAACTTGTCAGATTAAATTGCCACCTCTTGTCAGGTAAAGATGTATGATCAGATATCCCCCTGTTGCTGATGACACAAACTGTCCTTTCACTTTGGATTTATTATGACTCTCCAGTGTTTCTTACTATGAGCAAACATGTATCTCGTGGTGAGAGGAAATATTCCTTTCTCACCACTTCAAGCATGGTTTATTATAAATATAGACACAGGAACACGAAACTCCTAATTTTTTTTTTTTAATCATTTTGCTCAGTTTTCACTCTTTTTCCCAGGGTATTTGCTTATCTGTCTAGAGAATAAAAAAACAGAAATATTTCCATTGTCTCTTGTGTCTTAAGTACTGTTTCCATGGAGTTGTCCAGATGCATATTTACTATTTCCAAAGCTTGAGCAGGGAAGTTGGACCCTTCCAGCCTTACTCACTCTGCGATTATTGTGCATTCCTGCTCTCTTTACAAGACCCTAGAAGCAGAGTTTCACTGGAAAGAATTACCTGTTACTTCTGTGGGTCCTTGATTACACCCAGGATCTGAGGAACAGAACAGAAAAGAGCCAAGTACCCTAAGGTTTTTTTGGTATTTACAATGAAGTATTACTTTCATCAGCATTTTTCAAATAATTACAATTCCAAACCCTGCTGCTGGCTTACTTATCCAAAACATAACCATACAACACTGGCACATGGGGTATTCTAAACAACTTCTCTAAACTTGGAGGAAAAATAAAACCAACTAAACCCAAAGTATTTCCAACATACCCGCACAACAAAGTTTTGCTAGACTCCTTTATAAGCTGCATTTAAGCTTAGACAAGTTTAGCATTTCCACTTCTCACCCCACTCCCCCCAAGCTCCCTGTTCATTAGAAATGCAAAATAAATTTCAGATTTTTTTTTTCTTGAAAGAAGAAAGCAATAGCTCTGTCTATTGGGGAGAGAAATAATTATTTTCCTCTATTTACAGTTTTTCAGTTATGAACTGGAAGTTCCAGGCAATGCAACTTTGGGCTTTTTAGGCCAGAGACACAGAACTTAACTTTCCAAACTATAACAGTGCAGCTCAACAGAAGGTGGCACAAAAGTTTGATTCAACAGTTTAAACCAGAAATTCCTAATAGCAGGCAGAAACTTTTCCAGAGTCCTCTGAAGCACTAGTGCTGATTAGTACTTTATTTCCTCACCTGCTTGCAGGAACACAGATTGCTTACTCTGTTCTCATGACAAACTCAAATGGCTCCAAGCAGTGCCTGGGAGCATAATTAAAAACAATTGTGCCCCAGAGAAAGCTGCTGAGAAACCCGAGCTAACTGAGAAATGCACTCACAGCTTTTCCAACTGACAGCCAGAGAGGAGTTGCACAGCAAGTTCAAGAGACATCAGACACAAGGTGATGCTGGAAATTTTCTGGGATTCTACAAAATTTTGCAAGTTTCCCAAAGACAGCTGAATGGAAGTTCAAACCACCAAATACCAACACAAAATAGGTAAGACTCTAAACATGGTAAGAGTAGATATCAAGCAGTGTTTTTAGAAATGGTAGAACTGGTGAAGAAAATAAATCAAACTTCTTCACTGAAAGCTTAAATAATGAGAAAATGTTCAAAAAGGGATGCTTTTTAACCCCTTTTTATGTCTTACATAAAATGGACTCTTTCCACTAACCTTTGCTATGACCCCAGACCCCAATTTAGATAATTCCATTATGTTCTTCAAAGAAGAAAGATATATTAGGAAAATGAAGCTATAGACTAATGTTACCTTATTAAAATCCTATTTACATAGAATTAACATAAATACAAGTTGGTAAACCATATGCTATCACATCTGTTCCTCTGTGTATTAATAACAAGACTGTCCCCTATAGGGCTCTCAAATTAATATGCATTAGAATATATTACAAAGTATTTTGATTCTCTTGACAATATAATTTGCAGCTAGATTATTTGTAGGCTTCTAGCTTGGAATTATTGCTTTGCACTACACATCAGCTGTTTCTTCTAGTGTGATTAAAGTACAACACCTGTCTCTTCTGGTATTAAGACTTTATGGAATTGTGTCAATTTCCAAATGCTCGTCAAACAACATTTCATGTATTTTCAGTCTGAATGTGTCAGAAGATTTCAGTTCTTTACCAACTACACCATCCTTTAGGAACTTTGTTTTCCAGCTTCCAGGACACTTAATAGTCAAACACCAGCAGTGTTTACTAATAAGGTTAGCAAAAAACAGAACGAAATAAACCTTTAAATCTGAAGCTTAATAGATAAAAAATCGGTTTCAGCCACCAACTATTCTACGTGTATATATCTGCATTTCCAATGAAACTAACAGATGCCTCCCTGCACCAAATAAAGCAGGTGCTTGCATTCACTCTTGAAGACTATGAAGAATATTTTGGGAAATCAGCAAAGTCCTTTCTGCCCTACTGTTTTTATAATTATATTTATTCCTTTCTTTGCATATGTAGTATGACTAAAAAAAAAAATCCACAAAATCTGTCTTTCCTTTAGGTCAGCCACAAGGTTTAGCAACTAAAAAGGTTTAAAAACTAAATGCCAGAATAAAAAAATTACAGAGAGATATTTAGAACTATTAAGGCCTCACCTTCACAGGGGAAAGACAGCCACCGAGAGCTACCTACCAAAGCCTGCTCTCAGACTGCAGCTGTAAAATGCTTCCCCTAAAAAAAGGCTGCAGCTCCTCCCATGCTTTCCAGCCTCAGGATCTCTATTTCAGTGTTGCTCCTTGAATGACTCGCTAAACAAACTAGGAACTACCTAAACCATGATTAAAACTCCCCAGGCTAGGCAGAGCTGCAGCCGGAGGGAGGCTGTTGATACTCTCATGTCGCTCAGTCGGGCACCCGGGCTGGGAGGTGCTGACCACCCTCCCACGGCTCAAACGTCCACACACACGGCTCCCTCACAGACCTTGAAATAGGGTATTAAAAACCAAACTAGCACAGGAAAATGCCCACTCACTTCCTGGGAGCACCTTTTAAACCAAACCAAATACAAACAAATCGACTAAAACAGGCATGTTTTGTCCTTTTCTGCCTTACCTGAGGCAGGGAGAGCTCAGAAAGCCTCTTCCCTGATGCAGCCCCAGCACTCCCATGCTGTTCCAGAATATTCCTCACCAAGTGCCTCACGAGGGGCACAATGTTCTGACCGACCCAAGCCATGGGCTCAAGGAGCCACTGCTGGTGGCCAGTCCCAGACAGAGGAATTTCGTGGGGCGGGAGGAGCAGCCAGAACAGGCCCCCAACAGCCAAACCTCCCCTCCACCCACTGCCCTCACCTCCTGAGGAGAGCTGGTAGATGAAACCACAGCTAATCCTCCTCACCCGAGGGCAAAAACCGACTATTGGCCCTCTTCCCAGCTGGTCACAACAAACTACTCAGCTCAACTCAGGACACCTGAGACTCCATCCTAACGAGCCCTGACCCACCTGCCCCATACACCTGTGGCTTGTTTGTTTTCCCCTTCAAGTGAGAGCTGCTTTGGTTTGTTCTGGTTGTTTCTGAAGCAGTACAACAAAGTGTCGATGCACATTTCTTCTCTGTGGATCATTTTACAGCTGAAGTTCAGAACTTCTGAGAAAATGTATATATTCATAAATCAGAATTATATTTCATTGCTAGGTTACTTTAGAGTTTCAATTTCTAGAATATTTTCCTATCCTAGAAGCTTAAAGTCCTCCAGGTTTTTTTAGATAACTGTGAAATGCTCCCAATCAAGACCCACAGCTCTTATTTTAGGTGTACAGTGCTGTACGGATGCTATCTGTTTTCACAGCTGGGGAAACCGAGGCTCAAGAACGTGGCAGGAGTGGCACCCCCAGTCAGAAAGGTTCCCCTCATCCTCGGCGGGGAACCCTGGGGACACACTGCCTTCCTCATCACCCACCATTCAGGCTGCTGAACACCTCAGGAAAATTTTAAGATAGCTACTTTCAGAAGTACAGAAGTGTTTACATTGTTCTTACTTTTATACACTTGGACCAACTTTTGCTCTTCCATATCTCACAGCCGAGTTTGTATTAACGCCTCAACGCCCCAAGACTGATGGCAAATGGGTAAAGGGCTTCAGATGTGAATTAATAATAGATCCTGCCTTAATATTATTGACATAATACTGAAAAGTATGCCTGAGTTTTCAAAAAATATAGAGGAAATACACTGTATAGAAAATAACACCAGAAGGCTGTTCTTACTGTACAGGTTTACTTTCACAGTTCTGGAGCCCGACACATTATGTTTGAATTTTCAGATTCTGCTAACAGAGGGAAATATCCAATATGGCATTATCTATCCACAGAACAAGGAGAAACATTAATGAAACCCTCTTTCCTCCAAGTGCATTTTTTTCCTGCCTTTGTGTTCTGTTCAGCCTGTGCCAGGCCCTGGCTCAGGAGCCAAGTGACAGCCAAGGCCAGGCACAGCCTGCTCTGTTCCAGCACTGTCACAGGAACCCTGCAACTTGTCATAAGTCAAGCAAAGCTGACACAGAACGTGTGAGTCCAGGTGTTAGGTATGAACTGCACCTTTTCTGGCATTGGAGGAGATTTAGAGTGAGAAAAAGAAAGATAAAACTGAACAGCCCTCAGCTTGTTCCCCACTGGGTCTTCTTCTCCAAGATTAAATCCACGTTACTTTTGTTTTCATGCTTAAACAATCTTCTGCCTGGCACTCCAGTAAAAGATGCAGTGATGCACTGCAGGAGACAGTGCGGGCTGTATCCTCTCCTGGAACGAAAAACAGCCTTAAGAATAACAGATCATCAGCAACTTTCACTGGTTTTGAGTAACAGAGCAGGAATTACAATATTCAAAAAGCACATCAGTTGAGCAGTAGAGGGATGGAAGCCATGCAGTCAGGATTATAGTTAGTTTTTAGTTTTGGCCTGCAACTACCAAATTATTCTGCTTTATTATATACATAGCGAAAGGCTGCATTATGGATCAGATTGCTACATAAGGTATTACAGAAATATGTGAGCTTTAGACTTCCCACATGCAATTTCATCATGCCTGCAAAATTTCCTTCAGTTTTGCATATTCATTAATTGCTTGAGTTGTCATGGTCTTACGTTCTGAAGTGTTTCATTAATTTCCAGCCTAGACACAAATATAATGATTTTTCCAGCCAGAGACAAATAGATTGGATCAAGAGTAATCCTACTGAGCTTTGAGTTTCAAAGTAGTGATCACAAAGGGTCTCTCAGTTATAGAACAGTGACCCTTTTGAATAGTATTCACATATAATTAATATAAGCATGTCTTAATAAACCATATGCTCACTCAGCTGTTCTTTGCTGTATTAATAACAAGGCTGTCCCCTAAGGGACTCCAAAATGAATGTATATTAGACATATGTATCCTAATAACCAGAAGGTATCACAGTTGTACTTGTCTTACTTTAGATAAGTATTTAATACAGCATTATTTTAATGACTTTAAGAAAACATATGTCCCTGTCAGCTCAAAAATGCAGTTTATGAGATTGAAGATAAGCTGAATATTGGGATGAAAAACCTCACAAATGCCATTCCTCCCCATTTTACATTAACAGCTAATGGGATTGATAATAATGCATATCTAATAATCTAATACCCTTTAAAAGAAGAGGGACAGTGAATATAAGGCAAAGTGCAGCATAACAAAACCTGAATATATCATATAATTTCAGGTCTCATTTGCTGTTGCTCATTACCTTATGACACAGACTATAACAGAGTATTGCTCTTCGCAGTATTAAAGTAGGCAAACCTATTTAAATAAAATAATCACCATTATCTCACACAAGAGTTCAGCTTGGAGTGATCTGAAATTTCCAACCACGTTTGTTTTCCTGTCTGATTTATCACATGTAATTTATTTTATGTCATCCTGGCTCCTCCACACTTTTGAAAGTAAAAGTGGCAAAATGAAATTCCAATCAAAATCCTAGAGAGAAGACATCTCTGAGTAAAAAAATAGACAAATATTAACTGGAATAAAAATTTCTGCCTATGTCTCTCACCTTCCAAAGGAAAGCCTTGAGAACAGAGAACTGATCCTGCTGTGATTTACTAAAATGTAAATATGTCTTTGTGTAATGGGAAAGAGCATGATGGCATAGGAGGGCCAGGAAGGTGCTCAGAGGGCTGGAGCACCTCTCCAGTGAAGACAGGCTGAGAGAGTTGGGGCTGTTCAACCTGGAGAAGAGAAGGCTCTGGGGACACCTCAAACCCCCTTCCAGTGCCTAAAGGGGCTCCAAGAGAGCTGGAGAGGGACTTTGGACAAGGCCCTGGAGTGACAGGACAAGGGGAATGGCTTCCCTCAGCCAGAGGGCAGGGACAGATGGGATATTAGGAAAAAATTCTTTATTACTGAGAGGTAAGTGAGATACTGGCACAGGCTGCCCAGAGAAGTTGTGGATTCCCTATCCCTGGAAGTGTTCAAGGCCACAGGGGCTTTGTGGGTTTTGTTATGGGTTTTTTTGGTGTTTGGTTCGGTGTGGGTTTTTTGTGGGGGGGTGAAGATTAAAAAAAAAAGCTGTTCTCCATGTGTTCCCACAGGTCAGGAAACAGAAAAGTATTCCTAAGTGTCAGGTATATTTTCTTAGTAGGCAAAATGGATGGAAAAAAGGTATTTGCCTTTTTATTTGTAAAACTTTCCTACCACTTGCTATCTGCACATCTTGTCCTTCCTTGAACAGAGATCTGTATGGCCATGATAAGCTCCCGTATCAACGCTCTTGTATATATACACCTGGATGAATAATTCACTAATAACTTTTTCTTGCACTGTTTCCCATGAATGCCTTTTCTCACCTCCCATGTGCACTTTCATCCTGTGCACTTTCATCCTGTGCCACTTTTAAGTACAGATAGAAGAGTCTTTTTTTTTTTTTTTTTTTTTTTTTTTGGTTGGGGGGG
>VZTF01001321.1:2381153-2398951 GCA_013397755.1 Cnemophilus loriae
TGGATGGGGAGCTGGTGGCAGAGAGGGGGTTTTCTGCTGTGTGTAATGACCACAGGTACCCTGAGCAATGGGGAAACCACACGAGTGTTGGAGGCACCCCAAATAACACACTCACATTGGATGACATTTGCAATTATTATTCTACCACTTCTACAGCTCTGCATAATAGACACAGCTCACAGAAGAGCTCGAAGTTACAGCTCCAGTTTTGTGAGCAGATGTGATCCCCACCTCACAAGATCCTCGGGTAGTTAACAATACACTTGTCATTTTGAATTGGATAAAAAGCAGCTGTTCTTTAAGCTTTCATTTCAAAGAAAATACATACTGTTCTGCAACAAATGGCAATTAACTGTCAAAGGGGGAATATTGAGAGCAGTTCTCCAGATAAAATGCTTTTGTTTACCATTAATTTATAACAATGCATCACAAACTTGAGGAGTAGATGCAAGAGTCATAGAATAATGAAGCCTGAATATTTTGATCAAAACAACTACAGCAGGTTCAACATCTCCACTGGGCTAAGTTAGCTGAATTGAAATGTCTGGTCTCAATTGCTTGTTGCCGTGTTGTGCTTTCACCAGCTGACACGAGGAAACTTCTTTTCCTGACAAAAGACAAAACATTTCTGCCAGCTGAGGTGACATTGTGTTCATTCAATAATGATACAAGGCCCTGAGGTTCTTCGGCAAGAAAGATAACAAAGAGAATCCTCATTAACTAACTGCAGAAGAATGAAGGTCAACCCACAGAGAGAATTTCATGCTTACATGTCAGTTAGAACATTTGTTCTTCATTAATTCTTTAAACCCAAACTGGGATATCATCTAGCAGCATTTTAATGTCCCATACTCCATCAGAAATAATTCTTAGGATGTGGGTTTCTTTGCGCTGTGCTTAAGAGGCTTTTTTAGAAGCACTTGACTTCACATCACTGGACACTAATAATGTTTTAGGATTGTTACAAGACTGGATGTAATACAGGAAATAACGGTTTGGGTATTTCAAGATGAAATAAATGAGGATTGACATAATATATTCCAGGAAACTCGCTACACGGACATATAAAAATACCACCACTATTTTTTATGTTTGTGCACTACTTTGTTACTGCTGTATTTTTAAGTGTTTTCTGGTGAATCAAAACATCTTATTTCTGTCAAGAATATACTCCCCATAGAGTGGTAGAATTATATGCAAGACACTGTATTTTCAAATATGCAGATGCAACTATAAATATTTAGGTCTATTTACATCTGGGGAGTTTTGGACATATGCTGTGTAATTAACCACTAAAAAGATGATAGCCACACCTTTGTTTTCTTAGATGTTACTGAAAAAAGATCCACGTGTCATCTCGTGAAATAATGTTCCACATTTTTCTCTCCCTGTGTCAGCCACAAAAAAATCTCCCAAGCCAAAAGCCTTCTGGTTCTGCATGTTTATTGTCTTTAAGTACAGATCAGTTCTCAGAGAAGTAAGAAAACATAAAGCACATTGTATATGTATATATATATGTGTGCATGTACATCTCTCCCTCTCTATACATATGTATCTATATCTATATGTTTAATGGATATCCTTTTGAAGATTTAGTTCTTCTTCCTATGATTGGAGTTTGAGGGCATTCTACATAAAACAGAACGTTAAATGTGAAACTTGCGAAGATTTTCTGCAGAGCACGAGCCCAAGCAGGGACCTTCATCTGGTCCTGCTCAAAGTGCCAGAAGATTCCACCGACACAGCAGCACTGCCAAGCCATTGTATCAATGCATGACTGAAGTGAAGCAGCTGAGGAATTCCCGTACTTTCCATGCCATCAGTCCTGGTAACCTCCACGTACAAGACAGTAACATCCTAAATATTTGCAGTTCTTCGTAATTTTGACCTCTCTCTATGCCATGTGACTGGTTGTGCTTTCAGGGTTATTTTAACTGACATGTTGCAATTAGAAATATCTGAGACATCAGAGGAATTTGGGAGAGGAAATTGCCAGAGAGTTACTGCTTCAAATGGAGAGAGGCTTATCCTTGTATCAAGTTTGTTTTGAGCAGTTTGCTGTAACCCCAAATAGTTTGTCCTCAGTGTCTCATATTATTGGTTGTATTGGTCACCTCCGGATTCTTGTTAGAAAAAGAAAAAATGATGATGGAGAGGTGACTGACAAGCAAGAGTATTTTAACTGAGTGTCCTTTTACTGTTTCTTCCAAATCCTCAGTGAGTTATCCTAAATCTCCCTTTTAGCCAATGCCAACCTGATATCAATATATTATTTTATGAACACTGTGCAAATAGAGAAGCACTCTTGTCTCTCAGCAGACTTTTGCTGATTCGTTTCAGGTTTAATCTGCAGGTGCCATTAGATTCCTAGATCAGCACACAACCCCAGTGCTGTCTGAAGGCAGAAGGCAGCCTGTGTCAGGGAAATCTGGCTGATCAGCATGCTGCCTAATCTAACACTGAGACAAAAACATATGATTCTTTACCTACATTTTCATATTAGAACCTGGCAATAGTAAATGTTGAAAAGCAGAGAAATAAAATTCTAAAATACCAAAACACTAAGGCACCTGAAACAAAACAGCCTCCGATTTAATTCACCTCTGTAGCTGTAATCCAAAGGCATAGCGAAGCAAAGTGTCTATTTGTGTCGTGGATCACGAAGCAGGCTGTAGCCCTGAGTGGGCTTATCTAGCTGGCTTTTAAACGGTTTCCATCCAACCTTGTCCACTACAAAATCCTCGGTTCAATACCCTTGTTTCTGCTGTCAGCCAGCGCTGCAAACATGACGGTTTTTTCTACACTCCCCTGCACCTGTAGAGTTCTGATGTCTGTTCCTCAGCCAGACAGCCCAGCAGACAATTGCTCTTTCACATCTTTTTATTAGGAAGGCAGCAAATTATAAGCTATTCCCTCTTCCCAAACTTGTCCTGATTGGCTTGAAAGGAGATCCCAGAGCCAGCCTGCCACATCTACTGCACAACGAGGCACCTGACACGCTCTTAAAAAGAACAGTAGTAGTACGCTGGGTGTTCCATTTCCTACACACCAAGTGCTCCATCAGTTCCCCCTCAGCCTTCTCCTCTGCTGCTGCCTGGGTCCCTCATGGCTTGGGTAGCCTTCCTCCTGCCAGGTGTCATTTCAGATTTAATGGCTGCAGACCATGACAGACTTGCCATTCCATCCTACTGTACTGGGGTATGCCAGGCAGATCAAGAAGCACAAGTGGTAGAATAAAATTACTGCTACACTTAGGTAGCATGTCCACCTTAGCTGGATTTACACATTCTTCAAATCACTGTCATAATAAAACTGACTTATACAAAAACCTGTCACATCTGTACTAATTTACAAAAAGAGAACTGTAACAGTGTTCATAATTTAGAAAAATGACCCTTTCAGTTTCAGCTTTTTTTTTTTTTTAATTCCAGTCTAATGTTGTTCAACAAAATGGCTTTACAAAGGGGAAGTTCCTTACCTAATAGGTAGATGAAACACAAACAGTTGTCTGCAACACAGATCCAGCAGCTTCTTTAACTTCTTCTCTTGTGCTTGCACGCTTTAGAGCACAGGATTTGGTTTCCCCTCTTCTCTGCTGAACAATTATGAAGTAACATTTGGTCTACTTAGCAAACGGTGCAATTTCCTCTTTCATCTTTATTCATTTATTTATTTTATAATGAAGAGAGAGCTCTCAGAGTGAACGAGCAATTACCCAGCACCTTCCTCTGGGATCTCTCTGAGAGTAAGGAACAGAGGCACTCAAACATGATTTCAATCCACCTTTGCCATCATCCAGTGGCAGAGTCGATTTGAAGAGCTGCTGACATACCCAGAGGTCTTGCAGGCACTCACATGAGTTAAGTGTGGTAATGGTTTCCTAATCAAAGCAAAAGCCACAAAGTTCCTATTGAACATACCCAGTAATTACTAACAGACTATGAATGTGTGTGAGAAGTTCATAGCACATCCCCAAAAGTTTATCACAAAATAACATTTTCAAAAATTACCTGAATATCCTGAAATTTTTATAACAAGGCTTCTGAACTGAACTGTGAAAATGCCAAATTTTAAGGTATCTTGGACTAGTTTTCCACCAATATCAGGTGAAATTAATCGGTTTAGATAACTTGATTGGAATTTAAATGAAAGCAAGAAGAGTGAGAGATTTTTGTATTTTTATTTTTTGGAGCATACTGAAATATTACATTACAAAAGCAAGTTCAAAGAAGTAAAATAATACAGATTCAGTTTTAGGAAGGTATACAGGTTAACTCTGAACCAATGATTTTCTGAATTCTATCCTACAATTTTACATTCATTGTAAAACACAAACTTTTCAGTAGCAGAAAATTATTTCTTTTCTTCTCCAGTAAAAGTGTTAGTCAAAATAACATTCTTTTATTATTTTCTTGGATAATAATTGATATCAACTAGGTAAAACACAATCCAAAAAGTCTTCTTAAAATATCACAGCACTGAATGTTACATTGCTGGACGGGGCTGTGTACTTCATGGAGGTTACATACTGCGTTAAGAAAAGTGAATATTTATTCAACATACCAAATCAAGTTCGTGATTATTCTGCCCTTTCGAGAAAACTGTACAAAGGAGATTTGAAACACTGTCATCCAAATCTGCCACACTTTACAACTTCCTGTTAGTGGCTGAAGAAGATATAAGATAAGAGTATCAGTTCTACCTCCCATACATTCAAATAGACTGGAGGAATACATTTTGAACTTTAGAAAATCCTAATCAACATAAGACTCTTTATACAAGTACTGCTATCATGTGTTATTGGGTAAACAGATTTTTTTTTCTCTTCCATCAATCTAAGTCTATTTATTTAGAAATTACTGGGTTATTAAAACTGCTATCTTGTCTCTTGCATTTAATTTTCAATCTGCATTACATTTAGATATCCAAGTGACAGAGGCGGATGGTTCCATTTCTGTAGCTTCCAGTTCTGTAAAATAAATCTCAGTGTGAAAAATTAAGATTAATGGGCTCCATAATCATTTTGTTCTGCTAAAGCCAACTTGAATAAAAGGGGAAAAGAGTTTGTATATGAAAATATCTTTGATATTTTTGGATAAAAATAAGCATTGTACATGAATTTGAGCTCATGCACAAACTGCCATTTTATTTTCTCCCATACCTGTGTGAAGCCCCATCAGCATATGCACAATGGATTTCATGATGTTCTCTTTCAAACTGTTATCTAAAGGATGTGCAGGAAATGGTCTGGGAGAACATGAAGTGTGGAGTAGCTGACTGCCACCCTGGGTATGTGATTTTAGGATTCCAGGTACACGCTGATCTTTCAACAGATAATTTACCTTCTTTCTTTAACTGCAGGGTAGAATGGTTCACCTCGAGATAGATGTAGCAATTCTGCCCCCCAGCTGCCTACCTGGTCCCTCTCTGAGGTACCTCATGTGGTTGCTTTGTAGTTATTTAAGGGTACCAGGTGTCAAGAGTTCTGCCTTTGGATCAGTTTAAGAACCTAAAGCTACCGTGTAGCCAGTGCAGGAAGAGCTGAGAGTTCCCTGCACTGGAGAAGGAATGTGTGAGAGAGGAGTGGTGAGACCATGCCCCAGAAATAAACCATCCCCATCATCTGTCAGAGGCGTGGAACTGCTGGCAAAGATAACGGGCACAAATTTGGGCCTTTTCTTTCTTCTGAGATAAAAACCCACTTTATTGTGTAGCATAGAAGCGACACTTGACCAAATCTAATCCAAATTAAAACTGCTCCAATACCAGTTGTATAACACTCAATATATAATCCTTACTGACTTTAAATGGCTAAAACCAGAACTAAATTGGTTAAGCTAAAAGAGTATTTCATTCCGCACTGGCTGAAAATCATCACACTAGCATTTTGGTTTTTTGCTCTTAAACTGTGGAGTTTCTTTAAGCTCAGTCTTATTTCATAGGAGAACAGGCGTATTTTAAATTCCTCAGTGCAGGAGAAAGAAGAAAGCAGGTGAGACACAATAAAGATTTCATACCTATTCAGCTTCTTGTAGCATCTCCAGACCAATGATCTTAAATCAACAGAGTGACTGCTTGAGAAAAGCCCTATGCCACAAGTCTAAGTCCAGCATTGATCCACTTTCTCACTGTTAGAAAGTCAATATATTTCATCCACCACCTTTGGCTTTATTTTTAACTTTGCCACTGTATCTGTTGCCATGCTGTTCTGGTACGTTGAACACTACCCTGGGCAATCAACCAGGGAACACAGCACATTACAAATGGATGTGGTGTGATAGTACATTAGTTAGGAAATACTGCAGCATCACCTCTTCTCTGAAATCTCACAAATTCCACTTTCCCTTCTAGCAAAATACTACTGAGCCCATAATGGGAAATAAGTAGAATTTAGATTTTTGTAACTGCTGGCTGAGCACCAGCCCATGAGAATGATAAACATTTTACTGTTTCCAGCATCTGGCACTTGCAAAACTTTTGGTTTTAATTTCTGTTGTGTGATTTGACATCACTTTAGAAAACCCACTCTAATCAGGTGTTTCATTTTATAACAGAAGCAGAGTGAATACACAGGGTTTTGGATGTACCAGAAGTGCTGTGATGTCCTGACTTGGAGATGGCTTCTTGCCAACCTCAGCTTTGGCTGCATTACCTTTGCAATCATTTAGTACTCGTCATTCATGTCAGCAGGGTGACAGCACAAAATGAGTACTTCTGTATGCATAAATACTCATCAACAGCAGCAGCAAGAACTGGCCTACGGCACTGTGTTTTGCAGATAAGGAGTCACATAGGCTGGCTGTATGTTCATTATATAATTTGGACAAATAACCCATTTCTTTACATATCGGTTTCGTCTTTGTATGGCAGAAGAAGTAACCTCTTTTTATTTTCTTTGCCCATTTAACTTTTAACTCTTTTTTAAAGTGAGGGTCCCTCACTATGAATGTGCAGACATGAGTTTAGAAACTACTATAGCACAAATTAAACAACAGCATTAACCAGACAATCCTAAAATAATTCCAGTACAGTCTGGGCAGATGCATGAAGAGGCCCTCAAGTCCCTTTTCCCCTGAAAGAAAAGCTCAGATAGCTCTTATGGTTTTCTTCTTTGGAAAAGTGCAAAGCTTTGCCCATTAAGCAGGAATTACTCATTCCCTGTGTCTGTGTAAGCCTCAGTGCAATAAACTGCATGCCAAAAAAAATAATATTTACCTATAACACGCATGCAGACACAGTAAGTACATATATGTACCTCTTAACTACACACAAACAATTAAATAAATTTCCCCCCCAAAATTTAATTGAAGACTGTGCAAGGCCTTACAAAATCAAGCAGTTGAGCAACGGCCCCTTAACAGCAGAGATAAATTATGGAAGCCTTTGGCCTCACAAACCATGACTATGATCTCTGATGGAATCCAACCTAATGGATTACGAATGCCTCAGGATAAAAAATATCACATAAATTCAAAGAAATGTCAATAATAATGAAAAATGATTAAAGCAAACTAAGACACCATCTAGTATAACTGAGATGCAGAATTATATTCTCACAGAGATAATTTTTTAAGTTTTCTGGGAGGCATCAGTGAATCAATAAAGAGGAGAATTAATCCCTGAAACACTGGGAAATGTGGAGCTCGGGCTTTCATTTATCTTGCACTCATGGTGCTGCACAGGTATTTCAGGGATCTGACAGCCCTGCATGGTATTGCCGCTGCACCATCTGTGCAGCAAATGCACACCTGAGCTCCAGGGAAATGCCAGAGGAGTGCAGCGGAATATTTAACTCAGTGTTCCTTTTAAAATATTTTACGGAAACTCACTGCTGACCCAACATTAAAATATTGCTAATTATTGAACAATAACAGTAAAGTAGTCTCTCTGTAAACAAGATTGGCTTTGTAAATACATATGATGCGAAACACGACCTTGGAGAGGATGACGAGGGCTTTGGCACTCACATAATGAGACCCAAAATTAATCTGTCATGTTCTTATATAGATGGTGTATTGAATTTATTTATTTTCACAGTATTATGATCTTGGAGAGAAAATACACTTCAAAGTGGAAAAACAGCCTTGTAATACTCGGCAAGAGATTTTTTTTAATATCAGACACAGATGATGAAGATATTCAGACTAACAGGAGAAACCAAAGCACTGAACATAGAAGCTGATAGTGTCCTTCACAGAACATAATATTTAAGCAAAATATCAAAGCCTTTAGTCTTTTGACAAACACACTCTCTGTTGTGTAAGTCAAAAATAAAAGCTGGTCTGACTGAAGCATTGGCCAATTAAGTATAATTTACTTAATTATTATCAGGAGATTCCCTCAACATCTGTATTTTATGTGTTTTTCTTTGAAAATTTTCTGTATCTATATCCTTGCTAAATTCCTTAAAAGTTTAAAGCTGAAGATTCTGTTTTCTGCTTCCATAGGTAGCAATTAGAATTCACTTGTTCTCTCATTTTTAAATACAAATAAATTTCTTACATACTTATTTCATATATAAAAGCCACCTGTTTCTAAGCACCCCTCCAATACCACAAAGACAGATTTGTATTCCATTCACATTATAATGAATCATTATTATTGGAAACCAAATGTTGTTACGCACAGTGCTCTATCCCCTGTGAAGCTCAAGATTAAGAAAAGATGACAAACATGACTTTCTTTTGGCCCTCTCATGATCAAATATACATGACTGGCAGCTAGAACTTCACAGGAAGAACAAATAAAAGCAACAGCAAGAAGGACCCTGAAGAAGTGCTGAGGCTTTCCAGCCGCAGCTCCTCTGGAGATGGCCACAGCTGCCTGCCCGGCTCTAACAGCACAGAGGGAGGAAAGAAGTGATTGGAATGATCAGCTTGTTGTGATGATAGTGCTCAGTTTCTGGAGGTATTTCTAGTCAGATTGCAAAGCTGACATATATTGGTATTTTCAGACTCACTATAGGAAGAAAAATAGTTTTACCATGAAAATAAGCTGCCCAAAACACACTCAATTTAAACAATAAAAGGAAAAACAGTCAGAAAAATAAAATGGGGTCCCCTGATAGGTCTCAGTCAATATGTAGCCATAAAAAAAAAAGCCGTAACACAATTATTCTTGTGCATGACTCCAAAATATGCTCTAAGTTAATCAGGAACTCACAGGTTTTCCTTTCTTTTTTCCTGAGAGCACTCCTTCAAATGATTTCCACTCTGAGAATTTCACTCTTTTCTTTTTCCATTACCATCAGAGTTTACATTAACTCAATCTACCTCCTACCTACAAAAAGATAATTACTGATCTCAGTTAGGCCCCTAAACAGTGCTTTTACATTAACCAGGGGTCATTAAATACCACGGGAAAACACTGTCTTTTCCAGATGGTTGGAGGGTTGTCTCTGTGCAACATGTTCGGCATTTGTTCACCTGCAAAGAAGAATTCCAATTTCCATGCTTTAAGTTAAGAAAATATCTACAACTTATTACACATGCATCTGCTGGCAGCTGTAGGAGCTATTACTGATCCATGCACCACATTAACTCATTTACTCTAGGATAACTCTGTGTAACTCCATGGGTTTCATTGCTTTACATATCTACCTTCTATGTGTTCTCAGAAGACTCCGGAATGATTTTACAAAAGTAAATATACACTTACGGTACCAATTTTACCTCTTTTAAAGGTATGGAGCTGAGTACCCAACATGAATCCCTTGAAAGCACAGTAATAATTAGTAGAAAAACTTTGCACAGCATAAGTAAGGTTTCTTCCTTAAAAAAGAAAAAAAAAATAATTCTGTGATTGTGATTGGAAATTCTATGGTATCTGTTCTGCACTCAGGATCTATTGACTGGGAGTCATAAGTGAAGAGCATGTCACTGACATCTGGTTTTTTCTCTCCTGAAGGATGTACAATGGAAATCAGTGTTATTATTAAAGAAAACTGTGGGGTTTCCTCCTACTGTGTAACTGGTCAGGTACCTTAGTGCAAAATGTTATGCCTGATCTGAATGAATTGCTAAAGATGGAAAACCTAGCCTTCATGCAGCAGAGTAATCCGAGGTCTCTGAAGGAGAAGACAGGGAACCATCAGCTAAATTTCTATGAGATAATAAATAAATTAAACTATAAAGAGGACACAGTTCCTTTCATTTGCTCTGGAATATTCCTTCAAGGTGAGAATTTTTCAAGACAATCACTTAATTATTTTCCTGTATGTACATCACCTGTTTGCCAGTGAGTGCCTTCAGGTTCTAAAGAAGAGATGGATTATCAATAAAGTCACTTGCTTTCACGTGAGGCATAAATAAGAGTGTGTGAGAAAAAGAATGGGTGGAAAATGTGCTGCAAGTGGACAGAGAACTCAGAAATCCTCACTCCTGCTTGCCAGGGTGGATGCTCGGATCAGGAGGTCTTTGTCTCCAGCCTCTTTTTGTCAGCAATGAGGAGATGCAGCATCCTCCAGCAGATCAACCTCACCCTCCTGCAGATAAACCTTGTTCTTTAGCAGGTAGACCTTGTCCTCCAGCAGACAGACCTCATCCTTCAGAGATAAATCTCGTCCTGCAGCAAATAAACCCTGTGCTCCAGTGGATCATGTGGGTCAAAATCTCACAGATTCTCAGAGCAGGCTGTAAGAGACACCTCTTGCTGCATTGGTTACATGGAGATCTGGTGTCCTGTCTTGGGTTTTTATCTGTTTTACTTATTTCTAATTATCAGAAAACTCTGAAAAATATGTTATTAGTATTCACGATTATAACTGTTGTATACAAGACAGCTGTGATTACTGAAACTCCTGGACAAAAATTTTCAGATAAAAGATTTTTTGGCAAAAAGGCATACTGAGCCACTCCTGAATGCTCCAGAAATTCATTAGATTTTGCCAGATGGGGAGAGAGATGCTCTGAATTTTCTTTAAAAATACTATTTAAATAAAAGACTTCAAAATTTTGGTGTTGCTATATTTTTTTTTCAAATGTAAATGTTACTTTTAATGTAAGTATTTGCTATATCACTTTTTAATTTGTAACTTTTAAAGTATCGTTATGATGACCAAAATAATAAAAAAAACTAACCAAACAAAAAAAACAGCAACCAAAAAAGCCCTAAACCCAATAAATTTCAGCATTTTAAACAAATCTGAATGTTCTGTTAAACCTAAAGCACCTTTCCAAATTATTTGGTGTGAGACAAGCCAAGAAATCTGTTATTGACCTCCTTGTAATCAGGATTTTTTTGCAATCATAATCACAATGTAATTGCTCATACATTTTATTTTTTCAGAAAATACACAAAGAAAAATAAGATTAGCTCATGATTAAACAGCAAGGTAACAGTACTAAGGCAAAAATGTCCAGATTTGAGAATGCCTATGAATTCTTCAAGCAAGATTGCTACCAAAAATATTCACTATATAATTCACAAATTATTCTTGGGCTGTTTCCCATTTTATGAATGGTCTATTCTTCTGTTTTTATTAATGTTGTTGACTAGCTACAACAGGTGACATTTTTATCCCCTTAGGCTGTCCATTATCCAAATGAAGGGCCATCTGGAAAGGGATTCTGTTCACTGAAAAATGTGACAGAGCTGATGGCTTTTTAACTGCAAGTCATCTATGATTGCTGGTAAACACCAAAAATTAGCATTGATCCCCCTCAAATGAAAAAAACAACAACAATAAAGTGCTTCAGACAGGCTTATGGAAACACCTTCTCGGCAGATGTGCATGCTAATTAATAATTGTAGATGGCAACCCTTCCTCGTTTTTGGAAATTAATGCCAGTTGAATCCTCTAAAACAAATAAACATGACTACAGATGGGGCAGCTACTTGTGTACGCCCAGCAGAGCATATGTAGAGTAGGAAACGGGGTGGGACTGAGATCTCTGCCATGCTACAAACAGGTAGCAGACAAGAGCCATTACCATAACCTGCCACACTCAGGGACTTTGCTTTTGCCCCCCAGGCCACGTTCTGGGAGGGTTTCCAAAGAGGAGGTGGATGCTGCACTGCCTCTGGATTTGAAGGTGTTCGCAGAGGCTGTGGCTGGCAGGGACCGAGGCCGCAGTCACACACCCAGAGGCAGAACGAGACTGGCACCATTTGGGTGTCAATAACCCTCAAAATTGTGTTTTACACCAGTAGAACAAGAGGAATGGAAACAGAAAATTAAAATATATTCCACTCTTCTCTCTTTCACCAAGATCGTGTTTTCCTTCTGAGGTGATGAATACACACCTGCAGTGAATGTACTCACCAAATCAACTGGAAACTACTCTTTGGGCTTAGATGGAATTGAACCAGGCTCTCCAACAGTACCAGCAAAACCTCAACAGAGTCTGACATATCCTGACAAAGTTGTAACCCACTAGGAACAGAAACAGTGAGGATCATAAGCATCAGAAAATAGTCTCATAGTTTCAAATATCCTCTGCACCGAGATATCATTATAAACATGTTTATTTTATTATGAAACTGTGTCACATTTAATTATTAAAATGAACTGGTTCCATATAAGTTGGACACAAACTCGTTATCTTATGAGCCATTGATTGAAAATGCGGATTTGAGGACTATTTGTTTCCATCATCTGCAATCAGAACAGCAACACTCAAGTACCTTTATGTTGACACTGAAAATATATATTAAAAATTCTTCAGCCAACTTTTGTCATCTCAAAAGACATTAAGCGTATAATTACCTCATGTTAGAAAAATCACATCCATCAGAACCCATAATGACAACAGGACTAACAACCCTTGATTTATTTCTGCCCACTACCTCATACTGGAAACCATCTATAACACTCTCTCTGCATCTGGTGCCGTGCTGCTGAACGCTTGAGGAGCAGGTTCCGGTAACAGAAGATTCCCCACTCTTGATCTAGCAGGTGTGTGGCTACAAGGGCTACACCATGTTCATATATCAAACTGATTACAAGGAAAAACTTATAAGGAAGAAAAAGATCTACAGCAATAATATTGAAGCTTTCCAATGTACCAACAAATAAAAGCAGTAGACTTTGTCACAGCACAAAACATGAAAGAATTTTAGTTTTAAAGTACTGCTCTGCACAACACAGCAAACAGAACAATCAAATTATTGTCTGCTTGTCTAACACGAAGGCAGCACTATCCACAAACATCCTGCAGCTAGGAGATAAGATGCTGAAGAAGTACTATAAAATGGTTTATAATGCAACTAACAATGATTTGGTAATTTGGACATTTCATATTTAATGAAAGACTATTTAAATCAGAAATCATCAGACACACAATGACAAGCCTGATTTATACTATGTTTGTGTCCAGTGACTGAATACTCTTCATTTTTAAATAGCACTCTTTTAACAGGAAGGGAGACAGTTGGATGCTTGGTATTACTTTTAAATTAAACCACACAACTGGTATGAATAAAAGGAAGCCTCCGAAAGCATTCCATAATAACAGGGATAGCAACTGGCTAGCAGAACACTTGACTTGTTTTTTCCCAACAGATTTGAAGTGCGCTGCAATGTAATGTATTGAAAATTATTTCTAGCCCTCCCTGATATCACAAATCACAACCTATATAAAGCCACACGAGCAATCAAAGATCCATTTGAGCTGTGACTCATATGTGCATGTGCTCAGAGCTGGTTCTGCTCAGTGCTCTGTAATCAGGGCTGCAAACATTTTTCATTAGTTTCCCTTTTCATTAAAGCTGTGAAAAGAAGGAAGAGATGGATTCAAATGTAAAAAGAATGAAATTGGTATATAAGGCCAGTGTGCTTTTTAAGACAAAATTTTATCTGCTCTGTGTTTGTGTGTGCACACATATATTCATACTCCATTTCTGAGCAGACAATATTTCATAAAGTAATCATGGAAGAAGTCCTCTATTGCCCTTTCCAGAAAAGGTTTCTCGATCCTCAAATGAAAATGTGCAAACAGAATCCTATGTCCCATATCAAATATATCCTGATATTCAGGATCTTTTTCTCCAAAACTTCACATTATGCAGAACTGTACCTACCAAAGAGTATCTTTTCCTTTTCTTCAAGATGGCATGGTCATTAACGCCACTCCTGGTATGTAGGTACACATAATGTATCCATATATTATTATTACATAGAAGTCATAATTAGACCAAATACTAAGATGTAGGTAAGAGAAATTTGGTACTCAATGTTTTTTTCAAACCTGAATGGAAGGCATATCTGGAATTTAGATTGTTAGAATTACTCATAAAGTTTCTACCCTGCACTGAAGAAGAAAACATCCAGAATTCACCTCTGGAGAAGACAGATGAGGAATAAAAGTAGGGATTGGAACGAGAAGCTGAGCTGGCTGACATCACTGGCTGGAAGTTCCCTTCTCCAACTATTTTACTTGTAATATATTTCCGCATAAATGTGATCTGTAACACTTATTTAGGACAGAGTCAAGGAACCAGATCTGACACTCAGTCTGGTTTGTCTGAATGATGTGGTCGGCCTCTGTCCCTCTAAAGAAATGCCAGGAAACTCCATCACTGTCACAGTGAAACAGAAGTAGAGCCATTCCACGGCCCAGAGCCATTCCACAACCCAGTGCTCCTCCATAGCCCAGTGCCCCTCCAGAGCCCAGTGCCCCTCCATAGCCCAGTGCCATTCCATGGCCCAGAGCCCCTCCATAGCCCGGTGCCATTCCATAGCCCAGTGCCATTCCATGGCCCAGAGCCCCTCCATAGCCCGGTGCCATTCCATAGCCCAGTGCCATTCCATGGCCCAGTGCCCCTCCATAGCCCAGTGCCCCTCCAGAGCCCAGTGCCATTCCACAGCCCAGTGCCATTCCACAGCCCAGTGCCATTCCATGGCCCAGTGCCATTCCATAGCCCAGCTGGGCTCCTTTCTGGGCTTATACAAGCTTTTTTCCCTAGCAAAGCTCCCCATGGCTCCTGCCACATGGAGAGGGCAATGCAACAGAGAACACTTTAAAAGCACCCATACAAACATTTCCTGAGTATCAAGGGCCAAGGATTATGATGCCACCTACTCTCTCGATTTGCAGTACTATAATTACAAGAAAAATTACCAAATTTCAAACATGTTTTTAGTATAAGAAGAGGATTTTAATGCTGAATGTGAGATATTTATCCCAGCATTACCACTGATGATGGTTATTAGACTATTTTCTATACAGTCACTGTGTCTATTTTTTAATGCTCTTTTAAATTCCATGCAGTTTCTGGATAAAAATTCACAGCATTAACTCTGTGATGTGTGTGCATAAAGACTGAAAATTTCTTGCAATTTGCAGCCATGATGGTTTGGACTTCTAAGCTATGGAAAGCCTGGATACTGTTTAAATGCTTTACTTTTGATGGCTTAGTTAATACTGAATTCCAAAGGAAAAGCCAAACATTGATTATTAATTAAAAAATCTAGATTGGAATTCAGGTTGCAGAGTGACACATTTGCTAAATGGTAGAACTATGACTGACTGAAATATTTTACTTGAATTAGAATTAAAAATCTAATTTATTTCTTGGATCTTATCTGCATAAAGCAATCAAGACACTATTTTGTATAGCGATTACAGCTGACAGAGGAACAAATTGTTAATGTTTACCATTTTTCTCCTTGCTTCCCATTTCTCAGAGGCAAAACTGAAAGGAAGTAATATAATAGGGTTTTTTAAATGGAGAACACAGACAGAAAAAAGTTAATAGCTTGGGTAATAATTTAGCAATGACAGCAATAATTTAGGAATATAATTGGAGAAGAGAAATACATTCCTATTCCCACATATTCCATGAGAAAGCAAATTTGATACCAATGTTCATTTAAGAAAATATCCTTTTTCAACGAAAAAGAAAAGTTAAATTCATTAAGTCTTCTACTATAGGGCAGGAAGGTACCTCAAGACTTCAAGTGGTCATAAAATCCATCTCTCTCTATAGGGCAGGATAAGCTACACTAAAATGATTTCTGACAGCTGTTTCCTTAATCTGTTCTTGAAAATCTCTGGTGTGTGGAAAAGGCTGCAGTATCCCAGGGTGACATATCCAAGTGCTCAACTATTGTTGCAGTGAGAAAAGTGGTTTTGGTTGCTTCTCCGTCCTGATGGCCAATCTAAAGCTCTCTCACTGAAAAGGAGTCACATTACTTTCTGTCCTATCCCCTATCCTGATCTGCAATAGACGTGGAGAACAATTTATTACCTTCCCATTTGTGATAACTTTTATTCCTTCTAAAGACTGGCATCCTCTCTCATGTCAGTTGTATTTTCCCACCTAAACAAGCCCAGCTCTGTCAGTCTTTCCTGGGAGATCATATTTTCTCTGATTATATCTGTTTACATCCTCTGGGCTGGCTCTGATTACTCTGCCCCTTTCCTCATATGCCTAAAATGTCTAAAATCAGATACAGTGCTACAGCCCAATTGCCTGTCCTGCAAATTTGCAATAAGCAGACAGCAGTAGCTTCAAAACCCCTCAGTCATTACGAAGCAGAGGCACATTTTTAACCCCCAGTTCAGGTATATCCAAATGATACCATTTTTAAACTGCTATGCCAAGTATTGAGGCACATTAGGAGACCTACAGCTTGAATCTGTAATAAAAAACACAATAAAATGAGCAACAACTGAACTGGTCACGACCTCTCCCTGGCAATAAACGCAGCAATGACCAAAGGAAGAAACAGCTGAACACCAAACCTCTGACACACCTCTGGGTGAGGGCCAGCTATGACAGAGCTGGTGATGTAACTGCCCCTTCACACTGAAGGAATGAATCTTCCAAGTTATCAGCCCTCAAAGTTATCAAGTTTCAATATTAAGAAAGTTGTCTGAGCAGCTCCATAAAATGTTGAGCTGCTTCTCGCTGCTCTGAGGGAAACAAACATCATTAGAGGTACATCTCTGTTCTTTGTTAGGTTTCTGATTAAAACCCAGAAGAAAGAGAACTTGTACAAGCACTTGGATATGCAGAAGAAAAAAATCTAATTGCATTAAAGAAAATATGTAAAAGAAAAATGAAATTATTCTTGTTATTGCTTGTACACAGCTCTTCCAGTCTTCATTACTTTAAAATCAAATTTAATACACAAGTTCTCATCTCTCTCTCTTGGCTATGACTTTTGCTATTTGTGATTTCCCCAGAGTAGTGTAGTAAACTCTACACTGATCTATTGTTGATGTATGTATTTTAGGACTCCAGTTACACAACTAAAAGTCTATGTTAATTTTGTGTCTGGAAACAAAACATTAACATAGGCAAAGAGGCCTCCTTAATCATCTTACCAAACTGTTAAGCCTAATTTAATTCAGATCTCAGGGAAGGGATGTTTGTTCTTGCGAGAACTTTCCAAAATTGCATGGTTATTAAGGTAACACACAGTTAAGACACAGTTATTACAATATTATGATACTAATATACCTTTTCCTCTGTTTCATAGCACTAAATTTAATGTAATTAGATGTGCTGGGAAAATTTCTCTCTTATTATCCTTTTCAGTCACAGTTTTTGGCAGATATGAGAAAACATTTTTCAAAAAGTAAAAATACCCACAACATTAAAATTCCAACTTCAAAAATTTAAAGAATGCATGGGAAACAAATACAAAACAGAAAGAACTGGGATTTTTTCTGACTAGTACAATACATAGGCTTTCTTTTGCTACATTTTTTATTAAATAAGGTATTCCATTACAGTATGAGAACGCTAGGGACTGACCAGCTATAGCTCATTAGCTATAGCTAATAAGATAAGCCAAAATAAAAATAAACCCTCTTGTTCATTTAAAAAGCTCTCTCTCTTTTTTTTTTTTT